>CAAKHG010049942.1:27564-90506 GCA_901007715.1 Dactylopterus volitans | reverse complement strand
TCCATTGAAGATTGCTTGCGCATTTATACTTTATAAGCATATCACCACATCCGGAATGGCTGCCAAGAGACAGCATGAATGGGGAAAAAAAAAAAAAATAGAAGCATATGGCATGATAAGTACAGATAAATAAATAATTTAAAAAAAAAATTGGCAAGGCAGTTGTTGTGATTCATAGGTGATGTGAACTGAAAAAATGCCTCTAAAACAGTGGAGAGGAAAGCTGAAGATAAAATAAGTGGAAAATACCTGAAAAGATCAAATCGGGGTTATTTATCATCAGTCTAAAGATTCAAAAGTTTAAAAAGTTGAAAGATTCCAAAAAAAAAAAAGAAAAGAAAAAGTTTAATTAAACTACATAGCAAATTTAGCATCTGAACATTTCTGATCTTAATTGGGAACTTGACAATCCCGTAGTTAATTAACTTGTGCGAGTGAAATCTTTCCAATTAAAGTCTTTATCACACAAAGAGCCGGTGTTAAAACACAGTTTCGCCACAACACAACGCGGAACAAAAGGAGGGAAACCAGACAAAAGCGCGCGAGCGGCACAACTCGAGTCGCCCGCCTCACTTACGTGGCAGGCGCCTCTGAATGCAACACAAATCCAACTTCTAATTATGGATGCGTCAGCGCTCCGTCTGACACTCATGAAAACAATGCTCATCTCTACACAAGTCGAGCCTTTGTTTTTTTTTTTAGGGAACGTTATGCGCGCATCGCAAGTTCCTTTGAAAACTACAGCGCAGGGGGAAAAAAAAACAAAAAAAACGTTCAGTTTCCTCCTCACAGCTGTTCGTCGCGAGACAAGATGGACTGATGTTGACTATTTTCACCTCTTATTTCCTGTATTGTTGCTGTATTATATCTACCGGAAAGATAATCAGCTGTAACTCACACAGGGAACAACGCAGGCTGTTCGACGGAGCGATGAACTCAACAGGTTATACGCCGGGATACTTTATGATAATGCGATAAAAGCAAAATCATGATATCAGATTTTCACTTTCACGCCTATCATTATGTCCAAGATAACAATATTAAAGCAATGTCTACATGGCTTTGACAACCGCAACAATATTAATAAAGATGACTGTGAACCAGTGAAACGTAAACTACGTGTTCAGACACGTTTTTGGCAATAAACCTCAAAATGTAGCATTGAGAGACGGAGAAAATGTGTAACCAGAACTGTACAAAAGCGTACAAAAAGAGCAGTTGCACTTGATTTAAATGGGGCCGGTTTCTATTCATGATTAACAGTTTACAACCACAGTTACAATGTAAAAAAAAAAAAAAAAAAAAAAAAGGGGGGGTGTCTGGGGTAATGTTTCTTTTGCAAAATACAGGACAAAACAAACAAAAATAAAATGTAATTTTGAACGCTGCTGCTGACGTGAGTAAAAAAAAAAAAAAAAACTTTATCCACACTAAAAGTTTGGAATCCCCTACAGTATTATTAAAACACAAACATCTCAACAAGAGTTAAATTAACTTTAGCGTGTACTCCATTTCAGAGCTCATTAGTTTGATGATTTTGCTCTGGATGAATAATAATCTACTGATTGGTTGTTGTTACTTTCTAAAAATGTATTATTTTTTATTATTTTTTTTTTCTTGCCGTTACCAAAATTGAGTCACTCTGCGGCCCCCCCCCCCCCCCGCTCCTCTAATGTACTTCATTACTCATCGCCGGATTGTGGCGTCCGTCTGAACTTAGGCGTCGCAGGAACAAAAAGTTGCGGCGCCCTTGGGCAGACACATAAAGTGACTTTGCGCCGCCGCCGAGCCGCGGATTCATTGTTCACTGAAGCAAATCTGACAAAAGAAAGCGGAGGTCAAATGAAAAAAGACAAGTCAGCGTGGGCACGGAGAAATTATATAAGGTCTGTTAAAAACTTAATATGACTGAGGTGACACAAATTATTAAGAAGCTCATCTCGTCTGCGCGTTACAATGAAGGCAAAGTTCACAAACGGGGTTTCGGTCCCCTGCCATTATGGACTGTCATCGGAGGAAGGATGAGGAGAAGGGACGTCTCTAATTAGCCCTTGTCATCCAAATGACATTCTAATCACGTGTTCCTGGTAATTACTTCACTTATACGATCTCTGCACATCTTACATTGACATGATAGCACTTGTCACTGAAATGAACCTCTTTGCATACATTTGGAGCTTACTGGTTAAAGTGGTACAGGGAAAGATGTAAAAAAAAAAAAAAAAAAAAACCGGAGGAAAAAAAGCTTCTTCCATCCTCCATTCTCGAGGCACCCTAATGTGAAGAGAGAAAGATGAAAAAAAAAATCATTTTATCATCTTCAGTGCATAAAATTGGGAGGTGTGCAGTGTATTTACAGAGACTAACAGAGTCTTGACACTAGCAAGTCGGCACTTATCTGTTTGAACACCTTTTAGGTGGCTTTGCTTGATAGTCCTGCCTTCCAGAACCTCTACCAACTGAGCTGGTTATATGTGAAATTAAAAAGGCAAATTATTAAACACCCGGCTGAAGCTAAACACGGTTTCTGGACTTTGGGTCCGGAGATGGATGCATTTTCATCCCACCTGAGCCTGCAAACCTGATTCAAGCATTTTCACGCGTCCACGTATTTCAGAGAGTGCATCAAAACATGAAGCAGGGAACATGAAGGGCTTTTAAAGACAGGAGAAGGGATGGAGAGACCAGCTGAAAATGGCAGAAATGTACATTCTGAATGCACCATCAAACGAATAACTGAAATTGGGAGGAAATTACTTGCTTTTTTTTTTTTCCAAGTAATGATTCATAACATTTTGTGCTTCCGAAATAGCATTCCTCCCTTATGACAGGCACTTAATGTGGGTGCTCTGAGGGTTAGCTGTTGATAAACTAGCTGTGCACATTTTACAACATATTGTATTCCTATCTGAATTCGCAAAGGAAAAAAAAAGGGCCTTGCTTTTTTCCGATCTGTCTCCGAGCAGACCTGCTGCTCCCTGTGCTGGGAAGCCACTCCCTGGCAATTCCTAAAACCGCTCCCTGCGGATAATCATTAGTCGGGACACATGTGACATCATTTGAATCTGTAACCTTGCAAGCCTAACGGGACCACTGGATCGGTAGACACATCATTGAATAATACACAGCTCTTTTGCTGTGTGAAGCACGAGGGACTACGAGGGGGGAAGCGGCGGAGCATTATGCTAAAATATGTACCATTTCCGCTGTGGTCCGCTGGGCCCGCGCGGCTGTTGTTTGTGCCGCGGTGGCTGTCTTGGTTTCTTGGTTCACTCCATCTCCAACTCAGGCCTCATTATGTGTGACAGCACACCGAAGAAGCAGGTAGAGGCAGGAATGAAAGAAAGTGAGGTGGGGTGGAAGGGGGGGGGCGGGGGGGGTGTTGCTATACAGAGATGGGCCTTCGCCTGATATCATGGATGAATCAATTGATGCTGTTTTGTGCACTTTTTCTGCTGACCCAGCGAGAGGAGGGGAAAAATATTCGGCCAGTTGCCTATGGCACGGCAGCTGGAGTTTGACTTAAGCTCGCTCTGTCACAATTATGCCCCCCCCCCATCTCGATGCATCTTGCTCCTGCAAGCACACTCACAGAGGAAAATTTAGGCATACACACCCACACACGCGCGCCGCGCATCCTCTAAAATTCATTTGTCGCCCGTGAAGTTATGGCATTGGACTGTCTGCGAGATATTAGGGTTGCAGGGGTAAATCTGGATGATAGATGATTTTTGTTGTGTTGTCAAAACCGGCGCTTGACAGAGGCAGCGCGCGGCGCAGTCTCCCCCGCGCGAGACAAACGGCGAGGAGGAAAAGCCAGACTCCCATCAATATCTGCTCTTAACTTAATCCGCACCGCTGCCGCAAATTTGAATCCGCGCCTGTGCGGCATCATGAGGCTTCCACCCACTTAGGGAGGGCAGTTTGTTTGCAGCGTCGCCGTGTCAGATGCTTTAAAAGCAGGCGATAGATTAAGGATGCCGCTCAAGCTGCACATGCAAGGTAAACATTATTACAGGTCCTCAATCAAATGTATTTGTCTGCGTGTTGTGTCAGCTGACTGTGGGCAGAGCAAACGCGCCGCTGTCTTGTCTGCAAGAGGAATAAATATTGATATGCTCCAGTGGCCTGGTATGTTAATTAAATACATGCTTATTGAAATTCAATGACAGCTGGAATTTCACAGTGAGCAGGGGGATCTTGCCTCTTCCCCAAGAGTGTAAAACATAATTGGTTGACAGCAAAAAGTAACACACAATTAGTTAGGGGAGGTTTAATTAATATTATTCAGGCAAGGTCCTCAGTTTAGATGCGTCCTACAGCGTGCTGCCTCTCTGTGGTACGGGCGCCGCAGATGTGCCACCGCCAGCCTAAGGCGATCGGTCGACGCGTACAACATGGGTCTGTCGCCGGCGCTGAGCGGGAGCGGGAGCAAGACGAGGCGCATCGTAACATGCATGCGCAAGAACGCCGCGGAGCTCCCCTGACATCCCGGTGATCTCAGCAATTCATTTGAAAGTGTCGGACATAAGAATTAAGAAAAAAAAACAAGCGACCAGCATCTCTAATGGAGAATAATCCCACGCTACCGGCTGCACTTGTGAGGGTCTACAGCAATTCTGGATTTCTTTTTATTTATTTATTTTATTTTCTTTGCTTTTCTTGCGCACGTGCAGCAACTCGCATAGAATTCGTCCCACAGTCAGACGACTTCACTTCAAGATCGCGGTACCCAAACATTTATTTCACGCTCAACTCCCCCCCTCCACTGCCGCAGCGGTCTCCTCCTCCTTCCCATAGTGCCGTTGACACTGGGAGTCTTATGTGAGTCATGCATCACACTCACTTAAATGGCCTCACGCGGCTTATGGACAACGATCCGCTTTGTTTTGGGCTAACGTGCGAAACATTAAAAAGCGATTTGTTGGCAGACCCATCGAGCGGGCCCGCAATCGCTCCCCCAACATCACTCCCCTGGTGGATTGTTATTGCCGTTGAGGGGTTGGGTAGGTGAGTGAGTGGGTGGGTGGCTGGGTGGTGGGGGACGCTGGTAGTAGGTGGTCGGGAATTTTCAGGGGGGTTTTTTCAGCTGGGCTTTACAAAGGCAAATAGACGTGAGGAAAACTGTGATCATTTTGATATGATGAATGCAGATAGTGTTACGGACATGACTGCATACACACCATCCATCAAGTATGGCAATATGTTCTGATCAGCAGTACCAGTGTCCACTCAGGCGATCGGCTATACTCAAGGAAATGTTGCAGTTCAATACAAGCTGATGACCAACTTCAGCTATCGATGCCTGGATCATGGAATGAGTCACATCTGCGATCAGAATCTGTGTGTTTTGCGTTTGTGTATGTTCATAATTGTTCGAGACATCAATGAGGAGCATACGTGTGACAAACACTGACTCAACGAAAGGATGATGTCTGATAATGTATTCGTTGCCATGGTTACGACGACAACAACGCGGCTGTGGTTTGAAAAAGACATTGCTGCAAACACGCTGTTGCAACATTGGGGTTGAAAGGTCACAACGAAAGATATATTATGCTCAAAAGCTCATTCAGAATTCTGATTAGTTGTTTGGGAACATAATTTTCCCGTCATTATTGTGTTGACTTTTCCAGGCTTGCACATGAGAATGCATTAGTGTAATATTTCCAGACTGCACAGACTCATTTGTGGACTCGTCTCAGTCCTCCATTTTTTTGCTGATAGTCTACAGGCCAGATACACTGAGCTTCCTCTCTTTTTATGTCATCACTTATCAAATGAAAATACTGCAGAACACACAGCAGAATTTGATTTGAAAACGCAATTTCATATTCACTGTCTGACAACAGAATATGAGGATGATCTATGGATTGATTTGGCTGCATTAAAACGCAGTATAAATGGTAACTGAGGGAAGATATAGAAAAGGACCCACCCACCTACCAGGACTTCAGTAAAATGTTGTCAAAATATTACGAGTTGCATTTATAATAATGTCGAAATGGCACTTCGCATAATGTAAAACAGAAAAATCATCAATCACCAAATGACACGGTAAAAACCACAGAAACAATGAGAGACCAGGGCTCAGTTGCAGCTGCTGATTTGTGCAAATTACTGAATCCCTGTATTTCCACTGGCCAAATATTCATACAATATATTATGAAGGCAGCGACATCATCAAATTTAGCTACAGTGCAACATATACGATTCTGTCCATGCTGGCTTGCTATTTCCTTCATGTCTTGTTCCCAAGGACAACATCTAACATCACCCCAGTCCAATGGGAATTAACTGCATCTTGTGTGGGTTGCCATCAGATTCCCAGTCAAACATTAGCCTCTATTTTTGACCGTCTCAGCTCCAGTGAACACACACACACACACACACGCACACACACACACACACACACACACACACACACACACGCGCGCACGCACGCACACACATCTCCGCTCATTGTTCATTTCCCCCTACAGGAGAGATCAAACAAACATGGCCCGCGCTCACATAATTTCATATCACACAATCCGCCACATATTAAATCAAACAAGATGTGAAATGGGACATGCCGGACATATCTAGCATTCATCTTCGGCCACACAGGCAAACTGTCCGAGGAACAGACAACAGGCCATCCGAATGTTGGATGAAGCCTCTGTGTGTATTTGCATTTGTGTTTGACATAATACGGGCAAAGAAGTGCCAAATGGCGTTTAGCGCGTTTAAGCTCTCTCTTCATTAGCCGAGCCTCGTTGCAGATGAATGCTCGCCCCAGGCAAGGCACGGCAATCACTCAATGGGGCCACTCATTCCTCTGTCCAGGCAATGATGAACGACTGTCTGACAGGGGTTAGTTGCCACACTTTAGAAAAATAAAATCAAACTCACGAAGAAAAAAAAAAAAAAAAATCCACCCACTGTAAAATGCTTTGACATTTGACCAACACTGGGCAGCAATTGCAACCGTGTGAGGAATTGATTAAATGTTGCGTTTGAGCTCCAGGACTGATACAGGTGCCCGAGCGTGTCCAACACGCACCTGTGCTTCTGCTTATTGAGGCCGTCGCGCCGCCAAGTTTCTGGAAGTGTGGAGCTGAAAATAAATATAAACACAGAAAATGTGATGGAACGTACACAGACATGATTTCTATAAGCATAAACAAACTCATGGGGTTGACACGAGGTTTACGCAGGCAGGTGGAGCGGCCTGAAAATAAGAGGCCTTAACTCAGACTGTTAACCATGCAGTCTGATAGCATGACGGCCACCAGCACAGCACGTGACCAACAATGGGAGTCTTATGACCCTGTTTTCCCGCCTTAGTTCAGGTAGCCCCCTCCTTTGGTCCCTCCTTGCCAGGCTACTCCTGGTTGGCGTGGCATGCGGGAGCCTTGGCGGGGCAGTCGCACGACGGGAACCGCGCAGCTGACCAATCCGGGGGCTGCCATTGGTCGACCCCGGATATAAAAAGTGTGACTCAACAGGAGCAGCTCGCCTCCGCGTTGCATGACTTCCTGAAATCTTTTTCAGACGCTCCCCTATAAATTGCTTCTCTAACAGTTTTGCGTGCTGTGGCTTGTGAGGCGTAGCTGTGGAGCTTGTTTTGGCAAGAAAACTATGGCCAGGGCTCGGTTTCTTTTTGTTTACCAATTTCACATTCACTCAGGTTATTTGTGTGAAAGACACCAGGAGCAGGGGTGCTGCCCTGTTTTGTATTTTTGTCTTCTGTCACCAAAGAGCTGGGTAGCAAGGCTTCGGCTTTGTTATGTTTCTCAGTAGGTGAGTATAGCCTCTTTTAATTGAAATTGGTTTTGAATTTCTAAGCAGCACCAGCACCTTTTTTTTCTTTTGCCACAATAGTTTTTGTAAATATTTGACTTTCTGTTCATAAATCCTCACTTAACCTTCAAACATCTGGTTTTGTGCTGCTCCTCTTTCCCCCAGCAATCCGAGTTGTAACAGTGACATAAAGCCAATTAGAATACAAACACCCTCCCCCCTCAAAAAAGATATGCATACTACTCGACGGCCAGTTGGAGCTGCTTAAACATTTAAACAATGGACACAATTATCATCAGGCTACATGCATTTGAGAATACATTAGAAATGACCACCACTGGTCGACTTTAAAGGCAATGCTTGTTTTCTTCATTCTGCACTGATCATTAATTGATTAAACTCTAAAACAAACTCCGTCATTACCATGAAATAGATATTAAAAAAAAGACAAGAAAAAAAACCTTTGCAGTGCTCTTAAACATTCATGTGGAGTAAACAGAATTTTTAGCCAACCCGTTAGCTAACATTAGCTTAATTAGCAAGGGCTGATAAGGTGGACTAGAGGCAGCTGTCATTTCCGTTGGCAATTATTATTTTTTTTTCTATCATGGCCCTCATTCAAAAGACTGATAAAACAATTTGTTTCGGCGAACTGCCGAGCTTCGCTCTGCAGCCATGGGAAGCGTGACACGGCGGATTTACGGCACACTCAAGCCTTCAAATTAGACTTCTGGAGGACGAGCTTGCTCAAAACCGCGGGAGTGGAGATCCTGATGGGACTTAGCAGGCCAGCGATCCCGCTGTTGTTACAAGATGCCATTAGTTCTTTGTGAAGGTTATGAAGGCTTTTCTTTTTACAATGTATAATTGACATGTCAGAAGCAAACCTCCCCCTCCTAATAAAGAACTTGCATGCGAGATCCATGACCAATGATTTGATGTTCTCATAATGAGATTAATTTCACATCCGGTCACAGGAGCAATGCTATTATTGATGTAGTCACTGTCAGTCACAGTTTGCAAAAGATATCATGGAAGAAGTGGTCTTTGGCGGACGATTACATCATAACCATGGAGGGAACAATGAATGCTTGTTGACAGTTTATCATTGTGTTTTGTGCATGCTTTTCCTCATTAATATTTGTCTCACCGCATGTGCTTTTATGCCCTTTAATCAAATACTTTTGTGAAACTTTTGAGAGAAACAACTTATTATATAGCTTCAGGAAGAAAAATCCTGAAATTCCTACTACGATGTAGCAGGAGCCGAAACAGAATATCAGCAGAACTTTAATTACATTAAATTGTATCTGAAGGTCGTTTTTTTTTTTTCTTCTGTGGAGACCTCAAATGGAAAGAGCGTTCAGATTGCCTCATTGGTGGACGTGTATTCAAGAATTTGTTTTAAAAACTCTTTAAAATAACCAGAGAACCCGGGAAGTATTGCAACAGGCGAACCCGAGGACCCCGCCGCTCAGAACACAGCAGGCATCTCCTCCAGCTTGGCACGCCATGCCTGGACAGGGCCAGGACAGAAGGCATCGGGACCAACTTTGATTCTTGGACGCTGCTTATCTCAGCACAGATGATAATTTTAAGATGAGCTGCACTTTAGAGGTTGCTGCGGGTTCATGCTCATCACTAGTGTGATAAAAACCAGCACAGCACTAATGTGGGCGATATAAAATGCTGCTTGTCAACTGTTCCACAAGCTATTGACCCGGCTTCGAGACAGATCACTGATATCAAGCAGTCGTTATGTGCTTTGGAATTAGATTCCCTAATTAAATGCTTCCCCAGTGTGGCGTTTTAAAAATTGCTGTGTCTGTCTGTAATAGTTGAAGTGTTCAGCACTTTTATGCAAAATATCTTGTCTGACCACACAAAATTGGCAAATTAACATTCTTTGAATGATTTGGAATAGTTTAAGGGGAAACTATATAACTTTTTTTTTTAAAAGACTTACAAACTCAGAGATGAATTCATGAGCGATAGATCAGTGCTCGGATCATTAGGGGCGTTGCAGTTATGGACATCTTAATGTGGTATGACCAGTAGCTATGGATGCTAAGTTATGTCCAATCACACTGCATGAATGAGCCGCGACTTATTTCCAGCTTTACAAATAGAAGCAATCTCAGAACACGCACATATCTGCCTAAACTGAGATATGTACTTAACTCTCACCACCGCTGAAGCCATGCAGCCACAGTCTGTTTTACATGGTTAGTTGGGAGCACGCATGATGTGCTATAAAAAGTAAGGATTAATAACGTTTCCATTTTAAGCACGCGGATTTGTGGATTTCCAGCACCTGGATGAGTGACAGTCTTTCCTCTGTATCTGCAGACACGGGATGAATCTCATTTTCCGAAGTGGAAAGGTCACAGTTTTATAGGTCTGCTTGAGTTGTTTGTTTCCTGTATCTTCTGTTTATCATGGTTTCTGAGCATCAATTTATAGAATAAAACACACTGACAAGTCTGACTACTCTGAGTCTCCGGAAAGATTCATTGTGGCATTGAAAGCCAAAACAGCTGCTCGGCTTTGGTAGCTGACAAGAACAGAGGCCAATTTTTTTTTTTTTTTTTTTGCTACTGAAGCATTTGCAAATGGTGAGAAACAACATTTCATTTGGGTCCCGGTTGAAAAGAGTACACCTGTATTTTAATCAGTTCTCTTCCCCACATCTGGGTCCAGAATGTTCTGGCTCGGGCTGAAGCTTAACACGGATGAATCAAAACCCTGCACCCGTCTGGCTCGTTTGTGCATTTCAGCACATGAAAGATGTTTGTCTCCTGAGACAGCGAAATGGATCAGAGACAAATGGAACATTCATTTCCTGTGTGGATGTGATATATGTAAGAAAGAACCAACTAATATGTATCAAAAGGAAACATGACAGTGGAACAACCCTTACTTGGGCCTGACTCCTGTAAACATAGAACAACAGTGTGGATGAAATCCTGTTTGAGCGGAGCCGTCTCTTACCTAGAATGTAACCGGCGTAATCTTATTTTCGCTGTTGTGCGTTCAACAAAAGCCGGCCTCTTGTGCATTTGTGCGAACGTTCCCATAAAGTTTAGATGGAAGGCTTTGAAAATAACAAAAAAAAAAAAAAAGAAGGCATCAATCGCTATGGCAACATGCATGTTAGACATTAGCCCCGACAATTATATGCTATATGACAAACGAATATTAGGTGTTGATATTCATGGTGCCATGAGGGTGAACTCCAGCGATTTTTTTTTTTTTTCTGATCTCCAAATGGATTTTTCTGATCTCCAAACGCTACCTCATGGTCTCCAAATGCTTATCGTTTCAGTCTAAACTCATACGTCTTGACATGGCTCGTCCTAAGATATGACGCGTACGGTGTATTTCTGTGCTGTCAAACTGTGCCACTTACATGAGGCATGATTTTCCTTTCGCGCCAACAGCGCTCCGCGTTGCGATAATGAACGACGGCCATATGCCCGCACGTTTGCATATTAGCAAACCCATGTAAGCGCGAAACCACCAGTTGCACTAGTTGCAGCCTCCTATGCGCACCGCCAAGGAGGAGGTCGAAGGTCACCTGGCGTTACGGAATATTTATGGAATATATCACAACTCTTATGTATGTTCACCTTTAACTGTTAAGGAGGTGGAGGAGGACGAGACATACCAACTTATTTACCAAATCCATTAGCAATGTTTATTTCTGGAATTCACAATGATGAAATAACCTCTAGTGCTGCATTGTGTCTGCTGCAGAGCTAAAAAGAAAACATCTTATCCTACAGTTTTGTTTTGTTTTTAAAGGGGATTTTAAATAATTCCAGATATTAAATTAAAGAAAAAATAGAGCCATGAGGTACTTTTACTTGAGAAGAGCAACATGAAGCTGCACGACAACAGCAATAACCTGGTTAACTTTGTAGAGAGGTTTCAGTGAGTCCCTCCACGAACTCTACCAGGGAAAGTTAAGTATATGAGCTCTTTAAACAAACATAAAACTAACTCATTATACGCAGTATTTTTAAATGGTTAACTAGCTTTAGGTTTGCCCTCTGAGTGATGTTGAACTCCTAATGCTAAATGCATCCGAGTATAAATGAGCTTGTACTTATCTATTTCTGGGAAAGTATTATTTTTTTGGCATGTTTGTGCTCAGTATAACCAATTGTGCATTCAGTCCAAATCATTCAACTTTAAAGGCTAAAAAGAAGTAAAATTAAGGTGCTGGATTGTTCTCACAGGCCATTGCAAGATTCATTTTTTTTGTTGAAATCCCCCCCAAAAAACTGCCGTCCACTCTCTACCCAATGTTACTTAAGGTTATCAGGAGTTCAGAAGCATACAGATGCATTTTCAAAACAACACCCCGGCACATCCCTTCATTGTTCACAGGAGCATGCTGAGATGTTCCAATATGGTAGTTTCACTTTTCAATGAGACACCAAGGACAGACCAAAGTCTATAACAAGCATACAGCCGAGTTTCCTAGACACAGCCGAGTTAAATGAAAAAAGACGTAAAATAACTCCCTCTCCATGGGGGGTGTCTGATATAATAGACTATTGTTTTCTACAGTGCAGTTCATCTCAGATAAGAGGAGGCGGCTGAGCCACCATTATCTTGCTAGGTTTTAGTCTGGGCTTCCATTTTTTTTTTGTTTTTTTTGGCTTGTATTCATAACCCAACACATTTCACTCATCTTCCACGCTAAATAATTTAACAGCACAAACCGCATTAATGGGGGCGATCCATCTCTGGTAGATGAGGGGTGGCGAGCGGTTATTTATGTACAATACCAACCGGGGAATTAAGCATTGTGTTTCAAATGAAGATGAGCTGAGAGGCAAATGATAAGGGGGATTTGAACCGGGGTGACCCCTGGAATGTCTCACTCAGTGTGCGCTAAACAGATTGAAAAGTTATGTTTGAAAGGGCTCCGAGAAAAGAGCGAAGGGAGAAATCGCTCGCGCATGCAAATACAAAAAAGGAGCGCAAATGTTGCTTGCGAGACCATGACCAAAATACACATGGAAGCATATTATGTGAACAGATTGTGATATTTACTGTAAGTTTGTTCCGCGCCTGCTGGGGATATAAAGCGTCGAGTCAGCCAACTCAGCTATGTGAATACAAATCACGCATAGTGGTCACGTATGGTGTTTAGATACACTGCTCCTCCGCAGCAAACATCCGCCGCGGTCGATGTGCCAACCTCGAACGCGGCGGCGGCCTTAAGGACGCGCGCCGCGGGAGGCCGCTTGCATTGGCCTCGATGCAGATCGGCACGTCGACGAATGGCGCCCCGCGATGCCATGACCGCGCCTGCACGCGCAGGCCGTAAAGCAGCCGGCAGCCTCGGCGTTTTCGGAGCCCTCCGATTGCACCCGCAAGCACACGGACCAGCGAGAGTTTGCATTTATTTACGCCGCATTTATTTACTGCGTCGTTGCAGGTTCGCAGAAGGGTGGGGAGGGCAACACTGGGAACGCCTCACGTACGCACTGATAAACATCACGACTGTTTGATTTTTGGGAACAGCAGCCCAGGTTCAAAAGCTGAACTTTGAAAACATTTTTATATATATATTTTGATATGATTCCTCATTTAAGCCGGGTTTTGTTGTGAAGGTCATGCTTCTGTTTAGAAGAATAATACCGGCACTGAGAAAAGGGAACCGCTGTGGTAAAAATGTGATTTTGTTGTTGTTACATCGCGGTGGTGTCTTCATTATTCTCTAGAATTATAAATCTAAGCTAATTACCTCGATATACATTATTCTATATTTTGTTTTGCATTAATAACAAGGGATACAAAAGTGGTCATTGTTATCACATTAATGGGAGTTTGAGAAAATTCATTTCATGACTGGAAACAACCCGCATACGCAATTTATGTATCATAAGGATGTCACAAAAATATTTTCGGCCATGCATTTAGTTTGTTTTTTCCTTCTATTCTCTTCTCTTCAGAGTGTATTAAGAGGGCTACAGTGGCTACCAGGGATAATTCCATAAGACCATGATTCAGCCGGAGATGCTCCACTCTGTATTACCAAAGAGCGGATGACCGGCTCGCTTTGGCACATTAATATGGACCAACAAGGCGGCAAACCTGTCTTGTTTTTATCAAGACCCGCCGCCTCTGGATGTGTGTGAGCTGCACTTTGCTTCATCAGTGCACCAGACCAGCAGTAGATTACGCCACTACCAAGCAAGTGCCCTACAGATGCATTGAGGAGATACCCTTATTAGACTCTTCAACTCTAATTAACCTAAGAGCCGTCCTCTCCCCATCATCATGCTAATGAGCAATCTAATACTCTTGAGTGATTTGTAATGGGCGCAGGCCATCAATCATAGAGCAAAGATTGTGTTCAGTCTCAATCTAACTTGCGCCATTAATAGACCACTTTCCTCAATTCCAACCACTGAATTAACACCAAAGAAATTGGAGTCGTTTTTCCTAAAATTTCGAAATATATTAAAAAAAAAAATGTAGAA
Source organism: Dactylopterus volitans (assembly GCA_901007715.1). Taxonomy (NCBI): domain Eukaryota; kingdom Metazoa; phylum Chordata; class Actinopteri; order Syngnathiformes; family Dactylopteridae; genus Dactylopterus; species Dactylopterus volitans. Next base: position 76,221 of record CAAKHG010049942.1, on the reverse strand, counting down.
AATTGTACAGATATAATTCTCAATATGTGGCACAATTATTTGACGCATGTCCTAAGCCCTTTAACAAGCACCCCCTGGCAACAGAAAACACAACAACATCTCGTCTGTGGCAATAATCTGTGTGAAAACCAATCCAACCCCATTTTTTTTTTCGCAACAATTTTGTATACATTAGAAAAAAAAAAAAAGTACATTCGAAAACTGCCGAATAAGCAGGGTCTTTGTGTTTCAGGCTCCACTCGCTCCTCTATCATTCCGCAGCCACGCATACTTCAGGAGGAACTACATTACAGTAATTGATATGTGTATCCTGGGATAGTTAAGTAAAACAACCTCTCTGGCTCAGGGCAGGAGAATTTCCCTGAAATGTAAATGGAGCTGGAGGAAGGTTGGGAGTGATTTAAGAGTCGGCGACGTCCACGCCGCTCTGCTAAGTCAGGGAAAGTGCTGAGTGCAGGGCGCCAGGTCTGCCTCCCCTCTCTCGCCCGCTCTCCATCACTGCCGCTCCTTTTCCAGCCCCCCGTTCTCCATTTCCCCTCCCGAAGGCAGTTGCCATAACCGGGGCTCCAGCCTCATCTTTTCCAGGTATACAAACGCCGGCAGAGCCGCGAGAAGCAGCTCAGACTGAGAGCTCACCAGGCCAAGAGTCGGGTGTTAGAAGGTTACATCAAAGACAACAAGGGAGAATGTGCAGTGTTGGGCACGTTACTTAAAAAAAAAGAAAAGGAATTAATTAGTTACTAATTACTTCTACCAAATAATAAATGAGCGAGTAACTTAGTTACAGCTTGATAAAACCACGGAAAATACTGTGTTACATTTCAACCTTCAAATATGTTAAAGAATTTGAACCTCCTCCCACCCACTTAACTGGAACTTTAAATTCTCTATGTTCAATTATTTAGAATAAAACTGAATGTTTGTGTGTGTGTGTGTGTGTGTGTGTGTGTGGCACCCGCCCAACTCTGCCCCTGGTTGGCTTACCATGAAATTTGACTCTACCTTAGCCAATCATCGTCACTTATGCGGATCACTCAGATGATGCTGTGAGTTTGATTATAGTAAAGCGTCACATTTTATTGTCAGTAACTATAACAGCCTCGTAACTATGGAAACGGTAACGTTCTTTACCGAGAAAAGCAGCGGCGTTGATCTGTAGCACCGTCATTCCCATCACTCAGAACGTGCACTGCAGAGGTTCTCCATCTACTCACAGACTCTTAAGGTCAGAATATTGTAACTCCGTATAAGATTTAATCAACTAAAAATGTAAGCAAGATGTTATGTTCAAGTGCAAGATAGTCCAAATACAGCCTCATGGGGGATACGGTGTTGCTTGCTTGCCGTCAGTGACTTGACTCGGCACAAAAAAAGAAAAAAAGGTGTGATTGCGAGATGGAGACATTGTACCCTGCCCGCTGGTCGGCCGCTCACCGTCATAATTAATTCAGCTGTCAGCAGTGTTTCTTTTTTTTTTTGTTAACGGCCCATGTGACCGCTGAGCTCTGATGTGTGTTTACAGCATCGTTTATGATCAGGCCAGCATGAAGTGCGGGCAGACAGGGCTCAGCGCGCTCATATTTTTGCCTCCAACACATTCTCACATCTGCATTTCCGCTAGTTCGAGAGAACTGTGTGCGAGAGAAAAACGACACATTTTGTGTCCGTAACTTAGCGGTGAGAGATGGCACGGTTGACCTCGTGAGGGTGCTCCGGTGGAAAGGCGCTGACATCGGCGCGTGATGCTCAGAGCAAGAGTGTGACGTGAGAGACGGTGACAAACCTACCCAACTGATTTTTGTAAGGAAACTAACCATGGTGTTTTTTGGGGTTTTTTTGTACAAAACAGAGCGAGGGAAAATTATGCCAAAGGTTTTGCAGCTACTTCTCAATGTGGATGGTTTTGCCTCACATACAAATGCTAAAAGGCGCCCGCTGCATTGCTGTAAGACATGAGAGGCATGAGAAAGCATCATTATTTTGACGACGTGGGATGAGAACGCGTTTGACCTGCGTGACCAGCCATCCACCCCAGCCGTCCCGATAAACAGACCGCACTCTGAAGTCAACTAATTTCTCCCTCTGCCGGGGGTCACATCCTTTTATGTCTCTCTCACAATTGAGAGTGCATTTCGCCCAATTTATTCGGATTCGGAGCCCACCCGGATTTGTTACCAAGATGAGTGCACAGCATTGCGAGACTGGACGAGAAGGACTTTGATTATGATTTATCAATGGATGAAAAGCAACATGTTCACTCGGGTTAAAGTAACCCTATTTTTTTTGTTCTTTATTAGATATCCCTTCCTATATTACATGCAAGGGAGAATGTATTGCCGAGTCGTGCATCAAAGTAGGTAGAGGCCTCTGCTTCTGTAGTTCCCAATTACCTTGTCGTTCCTTACATTAATTTCTATCGAGGCTTGAGCGAGTGGGCGTTTTTGCGATTGGCCCGCGTTCGTGCATTAAAACCGGATAATGCACATGTCACCCGGCTCCAGTTTAATCACCGTAAACTCGAACAACCTGGAACTAATGAGTGCAGCTGTCAAAGCTTCGCAATCAACTGAATTATTTGATTAGAACTCGCAACTCGCGGTCAACCCGCTAAGCTAGGCTCATGACGGAAGGGAAACCACCGATGTCTGATTAACATTTCTTCCGATTCGCCCAAAGAATTAAAAAAAAAAAAAAAAAAGCTTGAAGAACGGGATGCAGCAGAGGGAGGGGAAATGGGAAATAAAAGAGAGGGATAACCAGTAAACTAACCATCACAGACCTACTTTGAGACCAGTCTGACCTGAGACAAAGCTTTGTTTTAATACTTTTGAACAAAACACGGCAATTTGGGAGTTGCAGCAGCCGAGCTGTCACTTCACGTTCCCTCACGCCGCTGCAATTTACACTGCAATTACTCCTTGTCATAACAACGGTAAGTTCTTGTTTCATAACCTTTCATTCTCATGTGCAAACTTTCATGACGTTTTGTTTTTATATCAAATTGTCGGGAAATAGCCATTGTGCAGGTGGGGTATAAGACACCTCCTGTGTGCATCATACGGTTTGTATCGGATGCTCTTCGCCTTCCCATTTGGCCTTAAGAATGTGTAACGCACACGGCGGTGTTGATTATTCTGCTTATGGCATGGTCATCCGCCAACAATATAAAACGAAACCATTCACAAACGCAGATTGAAGGCTGAGAATAAGAGTCGGGTTAATGTTAGGGAAGGGATTAATGAAGCGCGAGCTTGCCGCTATTATGACGAGGGAAAATTGTGGTCCCCACTGCAATCAAACCTGTGTAGTCCCGGTAGGTTGTAAATTCCAAGGGCTGACACAAGTGAAGGTGATGGCTCCGTCACCATATCAAATCCAAGCTTCGATTCTAGGTCCAAGTGGTCTTGTACTAGGTTTGCTAACATGGCGGCGATCCTCACCCATCACGATAGAGAAAAAAAAAAAAAAAATCAAACCAAATTAAACTAACATTGGAGCAAAGCCCAGTGCACAAATAGTGGCACCATATGTTGTGTAAGTGCCACAAAAAAAAACAAGCAAACAAACCATGTGCTCTTGTTTGTGTTTATTGCTGGGAATGTAACATATGTTGTTTTATAGAAATGCAACTTGAAACTCTCTCTTTTTTTTATATTTAGTTCACCTATTTTCGGCGGATTCTTTGCCAATGGGAGACAAAAGAGGTGATTTAGCATGGCAGTCGGAGGTAATGATGTCATTTGGAAGGTGCTGCGTTCATCTATATGCACGGAAAGATCTGAACACAGTAATATATACATATTAAAAAGAAAAAAAAAAAAGAGGACAAAAATAGACAACGTCTTGATGAGGAAATGGTGGTTGTGGAGATGAAACTAGCCAACAACTGTAGAGGGAAGCTCAGCTCTTGTTAACCTAAAATATGCTGAATGCTTCATTCTTCAAACAAACTCCCTCCTTTGATCATTGTGAGGTCCTTGGAAGTACAGAGCAACAATAGTAAACATGCTAATTTATTCCAAAGAGAGGTTGCTGCACATATTTACAATTAAATGTGAATTACCACGGGGAATAGCAGCTCGCGCTAAAACACAATTCTATCTCAGATAAAATTATAATGTCCTCTGTGGCGGTTCAACAGAACACAGCCAAATCTGAAATAAGCTCCACGTAATGGAACAAACAGACAAAGAGCCCCATTGGTTTGCTTTTGTGGTCTTATCTGTTCTTGGCCGGCTCAAGTCGCATCATGGGATACTGTGTGTGAACGAGATCCAGTGTATCACATCTTAGTGACTGTGGGGAGTCGGTATCACACCAGATCTCCAGGTCATTTACCGGGGTGGGTGGTTTCATTAGTCCTCGTTGCAACAATACTCGCTGATTGCCATCTTGTTTCACCGTGATTTATAATTCTCGCCCCTTGGAGTTTGCAGAAATACCTAAAGCAACTGCTCAAATAAGATAAGAAAGGTTCTTTATGTATGGTGTTGTCTGTGGTGTACATCAGAAAGAAAGAGAGAGAGAGAGAGACAGAAAGAGAGAGAGAGAGATTAAGGGAAGCCTCAGGGTGACGCTGTACTTTTATTTTTTTTTTATTTATTCATTTTTGCAAGCATTTACAGTTTTTTGCCAGACATGCAAGAATGCAAGGGGCTGTTGTTTCTAACTTCCGGAACAAACATTGGCTGCAAATGAATGAGACAGTTGTCAGGTTCGATTAGGCTAACACACGACGTTATATGCCACCTTTTACCGGATTTGCTGCAGAGCATCCGCGAGAATAAAGCAGATCCACACACAAAAGATTCAAATCATGGTTTTGTCACTTCAGAGGGAAATATTCTGTCGTTTTTTTTTTTTTCTTACACCATGGTGCGATTTACATAAAACTGTACAACCCCTCCAATGATAGAAAAAACAAAAAAAAACACAGAGGAGGTGGGCGGAGAGACAGGAAGCGAAACAGTGAACAGAAACAGGTTGTAAAGCAGAACAATTAGGTGGACAGAAATAGGAGACATCATGGCAGAGGTGTGTTGGTGTTAATTGGATCCAGAAGAGAATTATGTTCAGCCACTGAACGCAGCTTTCTTCCTCAGCAAAGTCTAAAATTAAAAACCAACTTTAACCTTTGAGGCACTTAGCCTCCGACTTGTAACACACACAAGTTCAACATATATTCCGAAGACTTATTTAAAATTTGATCTGCAGTTAACTCCGAGCGGCTCCACCTTCACACCACGACCGAAAGCGCGGGGCCATGAATTATGCACGGGATTTTTATTACTGCTGCAAAACAGCTAATGGGCCATGCATTTGCTCAGATTAACGTTGCCACTGCAGAGGGGCTTTGGGGATGCATGCATGTGTGTCGACTGGGAAGCCCATTCAGTTCAAATGATCTAAATGGAACCAAAGATCAAAAGATTAACTTAAAAAAAGGCAATGTTCAATAAAAACTGATGCAGGCACATATCCTCAATGGAAATCCTTAACTTTGAATTTTTATTATTATTTTTTTTTTACGGTTTTCCTCCAGCGCTGTCGCAGTCCAGCTTCTTGATTCATCAAATGAACTGAGCATGAACTTTATCTTTTCTGGGTTTTTTTTTCCTGTCTGTAACTATTACTTAACTTGCGTTCGCTAAACTATGACAGGTAGGTCTACTACAAGCTCCCTCATCATATTAAAAAATGGCGAACCGATCACGAGACCGCGTGCGGCCTCATTATTACCATCGGAAGTTCCTCGGGGGCACGGAATCTCTTTCCATTCACTCACTGTCAGAGCCCTCAAACGCCATTAGCAAAAGGCCCATCAGTGCCCCATCACTTGCCACTGTCACATATGTAGAGCTGCGGCTGAGATCCACCGCTCCCCCCCCCCATTAATGTGGCCACGCGTCTCCCCACGTTAGCTCACCGTCTACGCGGACGGCGCCGTTCATTATGGTTATGTAGGCCAGTTCCTCCCGCAGCCCCGCTCCCTCGCTCCCCACTTCAGAGGGCACAGGCCAGGAATTATTCTAACCCTCAGCCGTGCGCTAAGACAGTCTGGATGAAGAGTTTAGCCTGGGGCTCCTCTTTTGAGAGGGCTTCAAGTCTGCTCTGGCCTCCGCTGATGCCAGAAGAATGGGCGAAACATAATATGCATCGGAACTGCGGCATGCTAGCTTATATAAAAAGCTCCGAATGTGGTGTGGTCAGACTTTGCCCCCCAGACATGAATTGTCCTTGATGAAATGTACGTGGCATGAACCCACGGCCCCTCGGTGACTTCATAATGGCTAATTGGTGTTTTTCGAGTCATGTCACACATCCTTGAATAAATCCATGCATTAATAAAAAGGTTTAATTATAAATTATAGATATATAAAGCAGAATAGAATATGACTCAGATAACTGCATCTTATTGTGGCGATCATTAATACACATAAAGGTGATTTAGAATTTAATGCAGTTCATTTAATTAATTGATTGGCAGTGGCAATATGCAAACCAAAGACTGTATATATCTGGATGACGCGCCTCCACTTCCTCCCACTATAAAAAAAAATAACGCCAAAAAATTCTGGGCTCTGGGTGTTGCCATCTTGCAGAGCTGACATCGATGAGAGATAGGGACATGAAGTCGCCTTATCAAGGTCACGCATGTCCAGTCCTCAGTTTTTGGCTCATGGTTTTATTTTTTACTGTTCAAAACACTCAAGCTTGGGCTTCTGGGCTCCCAATTAATCTCATCTCAACTTTCTAATGTCAAATTCCCAAACAGGAGTCTGGAAATGCCTCTGTGGCTAGACAACACCCTCCGGTCCCCCAAAGGGTTAGAGAATCATTCATCCCCATGCAGCTGCGCACTGAAATCAAGTACCGTTTTGTGAACTTGACCATGGGTGTCCACGAGTACTGGCCAGTTGACGCTTTCAACAACAGAAACTATACAAATGCTTGCAGACTAGCTAGATTGCTATTTATCTTATCTGTTGCAGTTAGGCCTTAGGGGCCACTGATATTTATTCCAAGTTAGGGCAACCTAGCCAACAACTGATGAGGTATGCATGTGACCCTGTGAGAGTAATCGTTGCAAAAGTCAAAGTAGCCATGATACAAAAACAGATTTCGGCTTTGAGGCTTTATGCTGCCCTTCATACATATACTGCTGTCAACATACTTAATATCATTTGTGCAAATCCATGTAGATTAATGTGGATTAAACACATTTTTTTCTTCTTTTGTGATATTCCAGTGATACAAATGTGGATAGCCTTGGTTTGTTTTTCACAACAGACCTGCATAACAGGACTCAGGTAACTAATGCTGTCACACTGTCTCCTTCTTGAGTTCAGACCTTGCTTCATTAGTTAGATGCCTGAGCTGCAAGAGGTGCAGGGTCATCCTAATTTTAACAAACCATATTGCTGAGTTCTGATGAGGTCTCTGACTAGAAAAACAAGTCTGCTTGAGGAAGAATCGCTGCAAAAATTGAACAATATAATAGAGAATAATACTGCAAGAGATGACCTTGCTTTGACTTTGGATTGGATTTTCATTTTAACTGATCCTTTTTGTTCAGTTTAACTAAGCCCGTAACTGCACCTGACAGCCATTCGGCGGCAAAGACAGGATCTGTTCACAGTTCAAGTTTAAAAGAAAACAGACGACCCTATTTCACTGTACATTAAACCAATTAGAGGGTGAGGATGGAGGAGTGGGGGTCAGTTCCGTGTTAGAAAGATTTAACCAAATGCTTGTCAGCAGCAGGTTTTTCGGATGGCTCTCATCCGGCAATGGGAGCCATTGGAGAGAAAAACCAAAAAGTGTTACATGCTGATACTACAGGCCGCCTACAGTTCGGCGCTGGCAGAATTCATTGAAAGAACACAGACAAAATAGTGATGTTCATGAATAATGATAGAGGAGGTCTCAAAGGCTTCACACACGTTTTAGTGCCAGGCTGCTAGAAACTGGCAGCTTATCGGGCGAATGCCACAAGATTCATGGGGGAAAATGCTACAAATCCTGCTTGGCAGTAAAACAGTTGTGCATGTGCTGATGAAACCGAGTGTGAACACGGGCCTCCCCAGCAGCTTGTCCTGGGGGTTTACGGATACAACGTGCGCGCACAAGCCTTTGGCACATCAACAATGTACAGTTGGGTGAATGAATGACAGAAAAGGGAGCAAAGAGGAAAACGCAAACTAATTCTCCGGATGCTTTGGCATCACATGGCAGAGGACAATCACAGCCGGAGGGTCTCTCCGACTCTAGACGGGCGCAACTCCCAGACCAGCACCGGCACCCAGAGCAATGCATGCAAAGGGCATCTCTGTAAAGGACACCGGAGGCCAAGCAAATCAAAAACAAGCATAGGCAGAGGGCACACAGGAAGGAAGGAGAGGAAGAAGGAGAAAAACAATAAACAAGTTAACTCAGTTATATTCCACAAGGAGATAGCTAAGGTCACCCCACCTCTGCGGAATCACTTAGGAGAGGCCTGTCGCGGGAGATTGGGTTATTAACCCTTGTGGTAACACTGACGGGCATCAGTGAGATGATCAAAGCAATGCAAATCTAAACAGCATGTTGTGTTTTATTGAATACACACTGGATGAATCAAGTGCCATTCCCACTTGACCCTGACTTGACCGCGATGTGTAGCAATTCCTACTGATAATGAGTACATTGAAATTTCAATGTAAATTGAGAAAATGGATTCCAGCACTCAAGCGACACCTCCACTGACTTCACCTGGGAGAAAAGAACACATTTTCTTTTACAGATGCGCACACAGAAATTCCGAACATATAACATATAACTCGGTGTCCCATATTTCACGAAACCTGTAAAAGGAAAAGGGAAAAGAAGCAGACACCAGGGATCATATTTATTCCTCCTCTCTTTTCTCCCCCTCTGTCTTAGACAGAATTCTGCAGGCCTGAATTATTAATTCTCTGTCTGCATTCGATTTGTTCAGCTTGTCACTTTCATCAAATTATGTGCAGAATCTCTCATTCACCTGAGCACATTCGTTTGATTCAATATTTACTTTTCACCTTGCTTGAAATTAACCTATAAGATGTTATATTTCAAGGTTATTTCCCCGGTGACATTTGCTTTAAGGATTGTTCTTTCAAAAAAGCCAACGCGTGACACAGCTTGAACGGCATTGTTATTTAGAAATTTTAGCTTAAACCTGCATTCACTTATTTATTGGCCACTTGGGTTCAGCCGAGAAAGCTGTACGCAGAAGCTGATCACCGTGTTAGCTTGCAGTAAACATGTTAGCAAGCAGTTTTAGATATCACGCGGTATAAGAAGGAAAAATAGCAATCAGGAATCGCAACTATAGCCACCTGAGTCATTTCATTCCCATCACGCCTCTTAAACAGGGATATCTGAACATTTAGTGGCTACATTTTTGCTAAACCGCTGCTAACTGCTGCTGGAAGGATGACAGATGAGACTGGTTAGAGTGAGCCAAAGTTAAAAGCTAGACTAAATTAAATCGCCCAGGGGAAAAAAAAAAAAAAGTTCTCATTGCACCTGGTGCTATGAGAGACAGTCATTTCAAACATTCTACATATACAAATATTGAAAGTTGCAACTTTATGATTCACTTTAAAAATGTACGTGCCATTTGCACCCCAGTGTTGATAGCTTGCCATGCTATTTGCATCTGGGCACATGGGATAAGTTTGCCGTGATTTCTTCGAGAAAGCTACAGCCTGACAGCCGGAGAGTCTTTTTAAGACATCTTAGGGGTTATGTTTTAACCCCTAAGATGACCTTTTCCTCAACCTTACCAAACTGAAGAGAAAAAAAAATATCGGTCCTGAAAAAGGAAAGGCCACAAAGAGGAAATTATGGGTTTGCACATTTATTGACAAGCACAAAAATGTGGGATATGAAACACAGATGAGCGATGGTCCGTGTGGAAGGTCTGAAGGAGAACACGTCCAGATCCGACATCAAAATGAGGCAAGTCTGGAGGGAGAACTTCATCTGCAAGTGCCCAGGAGTCGAATGGAAAAAGACAGTCCAGGGGACACTGTGACAAAAGCTGACAACAATAGGTCAACTAATTCTAAAAAAAAAAAAAAAAAAAGTTATAAAAATAAGTTTCAAACAGGACTTGAACCTCAGTCACCTTGATAAAAGTGATGCTCTTACACGGACACAAACAAACTGCAAACTGCAAACTGACACGTAGTTGGAAAATGTTTTCACTTAGTGAGTAAATCAACTATATTTGTGTGGGGGGGGGGGTCAAATAATTAACTTAAGAAAATATCCTATGTTTGTAAAGAAAACTTCATCTGATGATTACATAATGATGCAGAAATCCTCACCTGTCGGTGCCGTATTTTCCCAGGGCTCCAACCCCGGGAACATCTGACCTCTGATGCACGTCTTGTCAGAGGAGGCGAAGTGAAGACCACTTATTTTGCAATAATGTCAAGTGGTAAAAATGACTCACCGTCCGTCCGTCTGTTACATAAAATTGTCTCAGCCACCGCGGACGGAGTGACGGCACTTGACCCCCATCACCTCCCGGTTATTACATGTTTTGAAAGTGATGGCGGTGAAGTGGCAGCTCGCACATTAAACGCCCTGAGGTGGTGTGCTATTACTGCCACCACATCCGCCAGCGGCAGCTCCTCGGCTGCTTCTGTCCGGCGGTATTTACCACCTCATCCTGGCGTCTCTGTTCTTTAATGACCAGAGGTGTAGATAATCACATTGCGAACTGTTCGTCTCTCGCTTCGGCGCCACTCTGCTGCGACGGCATCCCACCGTTGCTTCTTTTGATTGACTGAGGGATGCTCGTATGTCCTCAATTCAGATCCTCCTTGCTGACTATGGGCATTTAGATAGAAAGATGGGAGTCCATTCAGCACCCCAGCGAATGCATCTTAAGGCTTGACGGAACGATTGAGACATTCCCTGCCAGTGCTCCAGGTTGTCTGTTTGACGGTGTGTCCTCTCAGTTTCCCCCTCCCCCCCCCCCATTTTGAATACTGAAACATATTTTCAGATTGGACCCCATCCCCCTCTGGTGTAGGCTTAAGAGAGAATGGAATACTTAGAGACCTGAAATACTTTTAGCGCTAATGTGCTGTTCAGTGAACCGTCACAGTGCCAGGATTGACACCATTTTTTACGCAGACCCCCATTAGTGTCACTCAGCCTCCATTGTGGCACATTAAAATAAACTAATGATGTTTCTTCACCAAATGTCTCATGGAGTATTAGCTGGGAGAGTGGCTGCTCTGTACTTACTGCATGTTCGCCGACAAGAGCTTCCCCCCGCCGTCGGAGACACAACACGGTGGCGTCATATGCAAATGCGAGGTGCGATTTCGGGCGCGTCAGCGGCACGGCGAAAATCACTGAGATAGCAGGGTGACAAGCTCCACTTCCCTCGACCTTTGTTCCCTTAGTTGACCACGGTTGCTTTATTTAGGCTGTGTAGCGATGCAAGGGAGGTGGATCAGTGTCAGTGAGGCGGGTGCGAGGCTTAGTTCCAGCCTAGGGCCATCCCTGCTGCTCTGGTGGCCTGCATCGAAAGCTACCCGGGGCCCTTTTGCATGAACAGCCTTCTCCCCCAACCCTCTCCGGACGCCACTCTGGAGCTACTGAAGGGGAAACTGAAATATGCTGCATTTCCACAAGGTCAGACGCGATGCAGGACTGACACTCGCTGCCGGCCACGTTCAACGCGGCATCCTGAGGCTCTGGAAGCGCAGTCTCGCCCCTCTGTTGTTCAGAGAGAACGGCGCTTCCACGATGTGCTATTTGTTTGAACCGTAACCCGGCGACCAGGCTGGTACGTAGCCCTGAGCTCGCTACATCTCTGAGCGTCCAGTCATCCTTCAGGCAAGGCTGACAAGGAAAAGTTTTGATATTTATGACGGTGAGGAGAACATCACGACCTCCGTGTTATGACCTGTCAGTAACACATGGTGACAGCGGTGTTTTGACCTGCAACAGTGCGAGAGAGCATGTTGAACTAAGCAGGTGAAATATGCAAAGCCTTCCCTTCAGCCCGCAGTTGACTACCAACACATAAGCGATCGATCCACCGGCCGAGCGAGGCGGAGTGTGACACTTCAGTCGGATAAAAATGATGCCATTGTCCTCCATTCAAAAACACTGCAAACAAGAGTCGCACTCATAATTGTAGGGCAATTACTAAAATCAATGCAGCAATCCAATAATATTCATCTCTCTCCGAAAACAGATTTACTCATTAGTCAGCGAAGAGAGCGACCGCGTTTGTAATTTCTTTACTTTCAGGACCACTCGCGGAAATGATGCCAACGCTCATACGTCACTGTATCCTGTTTAAACCCTGCGAGGCAGCATGCCAGCACACCACGCCGCCTCGGTCATATCCATCGTGTCATTGTAGTGGATATATTAATGCAGAGGACTCTCACTACAGAACTGAAAGCCATTTGGCAAAAACTATTGAACTTTTTGCCACAGCGAGATATATCACCCTGCAGGGAGCTGCACATTGTATTTCTACTGTTTGCCTTCGCAGTCGATGAAAGACGCAGCTGCTGCCAGGATGACTTTGCAGCGCGGTAAAACATATCCTCATTTTACTTCATGCACATCCACGCTAACTTTCTTCTGTCCTGTTTATCGAGAGAACGAGGCTCTTTTATGTCAAGTGCTTTGAGATTAGACTGCTTTCTCAGATTCTTAGCTCAGATTTTGACCTTTTTTCTTTCTTTCTTTCTTTCTTTCTTTTTTTTTCACGGCGATGAATTCAGTGTCGCGTGTATTGAAAAATGTGAAAACATTCCTGCTTTTTAAAAGCATCGTCCTCTGCGTGCGCCCATATTTTTATGGGAGGGAAATTTTATTAGATTTGAGGATCAAACGATGAGTTTGGATTTGATGCAGTGGGGCATCTCCTCTATCATTTAGTCATGTGCATGCATATTTTTCTGGGAACCTGCCCCCATGTCACTAATCAAATAAGATGGTTCCCCAATCCGATAAGCCGATACCATGAAATCCAATGAGGCCTGGAGGAGCAGCAACTTTATGTAATGAAAGTATGAAAGTACATTACATTACATGACTTGATGAAAGCCGGTGCATTTTTGACCAGGTAAGGCTGTTTTAACGAGAAAACAAGCGTCAGCGAGTGTACTTGCCAGGGCCTTTTGTGTTATGAATAGCTTGGTTGCCTATACATTACAGCAAGAAATTCAACATGTCTGCCAGGGGTACTTGGGGAAATCACATTCCTTGGTGTGTGGGAGTGTTGCTTTTTATTACCTGCCTCAGAGCTTCAAATCCAATTCCATCTCCTCACTTCTCCCTGGGCCTTCCTCTGTCAGTGCACAGAGAACATTGGATAGGTGATGATGCAGCCTTATGGATGGAACGGCTATAGCCTGCAGGTGACTTTAAATTAACATCCTTCATTAAGAGCATCTATCACATGGGATCCATAGGGAATCACCATGGAACACCCATGGCACGTAAGTGGAGAGCCGAGAGAAACTGGCACTAATGTCGAAATACATCGCTGAAATTAGCCACCTGTCTTGCAAAAATGCTCTCAGTATATTATATGCAGAAGTTGTTTCCCCCTCTTGTTTCCATGCAGATTTTTTTTTTTCTTTTTCTCGAAACCCAGGTTTACAAGAAGGTCCTGAATCTTCCTTTGGCTGTTCCGTGCTGGAATGGCGGAAAGGGTCTAGGCATAAATTCAGAACACTGGTCTTTGTTTTGTTTTTGTCATTTTCTATAGCGCAGATGCATTCTTTATAAGGTGGAGAATGCCTAACCAGCCATCCAAGGCGGAAGACAGGCCAGACATCTGGGATGATGGTAAAGGGTGCTTCGTTTACATTCAGGGAGACTTAGACGATATTCCCCTGGTTAACTTATCCTGCTCAAACAGTGGCCACACTTGGCCGACAGAGCTGCGATTTTTCAGCGGCCTGGAAGCTCCGGGGCTAGCAGAGGCTTTAGCAAGGGGGAAGCGGCGGGAAATCTGGGCTGCCGAGCACACCACTGGGCTGGGATCCCTGAGTTGAATTTCTGAAAGGCTCATTATTCTGGATTGGGGAGAAAGTGGCATTGAGGGGTGGAAAGGGTGAACAGGAGCTCAAGGCAAAGTGTCCATCAGAACTGCTGTGGTGCGTTAAGACACTCACCCCTGGAACAAATGGGGATCAGTGGTTGGTGTGGGATCATGTGACTCACCAGTCACCCTTTTTTCTTTTTCCCTGCGCAGATGGCACCCCTGTCTCACTAAAATGCACACCGTGCGGCCTCATTTGTGTTTCCTTTCTTTTTTTTCTCTCTTTTTTTTTTTTTTTTTTTTGCCGAAGCGTGAAACAATAAATCCGAAAATAATTAATACAGACTATTGCTGATCATGCACCTGTGACACGATTCAAATTAAAACATAAAAGAATGCACTTGATTCCCTTTAATTTGACAAAGAGTCCAGCCTTAGTGCAGCGGAATTCATTACAATCTCAGCTTACTGCACTTATAACTGACATCGCACCAATCTACATTCAAGGGCTTCAAAAGGGAATAAAATTATGAGGAAATTACAAGGCAAGTGAGTTTTGGTCCCACACGGGGAATTAAAACTTATTATCTATGACAACCTGTCAGCCAGCAAGAACTCAAACATGAGCACAAAGCTCTGTGAGCTGCAGAAGGGAGTCATAAGAAAAAGAATGATAAAAGAACATGGAAAGAAAAAGAGAAAGGGGCAGTGAGAGACATGATTTTTTTTTTTTTTTTGCACTGAAAAAAAAAGCCTCCCAGTGGGCTGAACAGTAAATTTTTTCTGACGACCGTGATTTGACAAGTTTGATCTCAATATACAGTGTTGTCATAAAATATATCAGTTTGTTTTGTATTAGGAAAGAGCTGATCCTGTTTGTGTGATGCATTTAGATTCGGAGGACGGTTCTAAATAAAGCAAAAGGCAGAGATGCCTTGAGAGAGTTTATGAGTTAAAATTACTCAGTGAAAAACGCTCTCATGTAATTCTTTACTTCTGCCGGAGGAAGGATGGAGAGTTAGGAAAACAAATCATACATCACTCGCCATTAAGTTCAAGCATAGCTCATCATAGTCACTTTAACCAGGTCCATGGAATTACAATACTCTCCGGAGTCGACAGTCAAATGCAATTAGTGGGACTGATGGCAAATTAGACTAAATTATCATGCTGCCTGGTTTAATGGGCCTGGAGTGGCGTACTCTCGCACTTCCATAGTCATGATGTCATCAACAGGAATCCTAAGAGGGCAAGTCAAACATTTCACTTTAATGCCCCCCAAGGAAATCCACTCCGATTCGGTCCACCCACCCTTAACATCCCACCTGGGAATGCCCGGGGAACTGCATGAAAGCCCCGCAAAAACTTGGAGAAACTTCTGAAAGAAACCGCCTCTTAGAAGTCGCTGCGAACATCCAAGGCAGCATTACCACATTTAGGCGACTTCAGAAGCCTTCCATCTCCGAGTTCCTCCTCTCAAAAAGGAAACAAAAACAGTTTGGCACGCGGCGGTTCGGACCAGCTGTGCGCTTCGCCGCGGCATTAGTACAATGAGCTGCAGCGAGCGCAGGCCTCCCTGTTAAATAATACAGAGGCAGGGAGGAGGGAGGGACGGGAGGATGAGGAGAATTTTGGGTTGCTCATTCCTCAGCTTTGTGTCATCCTGCTGACATCTGCTACATTTGCATGGCAGCTGGAGATCCTTGGATTAAGCGCTTACAAGAGCATTGCCATATCTCATTTAACAACATAATCATCTTATGAGGAAAGCGATGTTTCATCCCTGATGCTTTACAAAGCTTTGGCATGCAGTTTCCACTTTCCACCTCCTCTGTCTCCATCTTCCTTTTCTGCCTCCCTCCTCAAGCTGTCATTCCTCTGCCGCGGACGCCTTGTAACTTTGGGTAATCTCGTCGAACAGGACCGTTGCGTGTGATCCTGTGTAGATCACATTATATACCAGACAGCGCTTTCATTTTCCTCCAAGGCTGCGTGGTCCTCAAAAGCTCAATCAACATTTCCGCAAGGTCTTCTGAAACGAGCAACAATGGACGAGTGAGCGATATCAAAACAGAAACTCCAAGGCTGCCTGCGTGCGCTTCAGCGCTGCCTCTTGGGCGGCCAAACCCGCCTGTACCCAGCGGGAGGACATCTTTTAGGTTCTGTTTAGCGGGTATTGATTATGATCAGAGGCCAAAGAGTTTTTATTTTGATGATTTATTCTTGACAATTGAAGTTTTCTTCGAGGAGAGAATGAAATGACATTTGTTGTCATTGGCTGCCTGTGATTTTATTACTTTCATTCTGTGCGTTTGCCTAGTAATGTGGGTGTGATGTGAGGCTATAAGGCTGCAACAAAGGATTATTTCTCTTGTCAACTGATCCATTGATCATTTTGGGCAAAAAAAAAATCATAAATTGATGAAAAGATATTGATCAGTGTATTACATAGTGTAAATAAACCAGAAACCATTCACATTTCAGAATCTGGAATTAATGACTTTTGAGTTTGACTTTAGAACACTCGAACCACAATTAAATGCTTCATTAAATTCACGGGCAGCCACATTGCAACTGTGGTCCAGAGTGAAATATCGCAGCATCTCTTGGACAGACTGCCATAAAATTTCACACAGACTTGCTTTGCACTCAAACTAAGAGCCCTGATAACTTTGGTGAATCCCTGGCTTTTCTCCTCTAGTTCCACCACCAGGCCGGCATTTGTTGTTTTGAGTGGAAGCGATTGAGAAAAATCAGTTTGATCAAAACTTTAGTGGAACCCATCAAATACCTCGGGCCCGTAGTATAATGCAGTAAAACAGACCCAGGCAAAATAATGCACAGTCGTCCGACAGGTTTTGCAGGAGCTGTCAATCCCATACATGGAGGCACAAGATCTTGGAAGGCGCCTTTTCATATTTCTAACCTCACAATGATTGCAAAAAAAAAAAAAAAAATGCCGGCGTTTTCAAAGTTGTAAAATCTTGTCTGTGCAGAAAACTACTCCAAAGTGTTCCATCAACACAGCCTCAGTCGTTTAAGTCGGAGCTGTTTTCAGCTGGAATCCCACAAGGTGACAAGATTTTCGGTCTTGTCGTACACGATTTTCTCGGGCTTTGTTATCTTTCACTTTCCTCCCCCCGAAAAGCGCTGTATAAACAGTTTTCCTCGCTTCAAATATACGGCGACTGTCACGTTAACCTGGTTAGCAATCGGATGAATAATGGGGGGAAATTTTTATGACGGATAAGAGGAGAGCAAAGAGAGAAAGTCCATCCTCGGATTTGTTCTTAGATCAGTAATAGTGCCACAATCAGAGATCTTAACTGTGACCTGCCTCGGCTTGAAATTTTCCTCCCACTCGTCGGCAGGAAGATAAATGGGTCTCTGTCCACTAAGGTTACCAACACAAGTCCAATTATTTTGTCTTGGCCTTCCGGTCCGGTTTACCCGTTTGCCTTTACTTGGGTGTGCGACGCTTCTCTCCCTTCCATGCCGCGCTCGTTCCAAAAGGAGATCCGCAACATCAGTGTGATCAGATGCGCGCATGATATGAAGCAGCGGCAGAGCGCAAGAGCGCGCTGACGCTCTCCAACCCTTTCTCTTGCTGCGCTTGTAAGTGATTCTTATTTCTCGCTCTTGCAGCGCCTCACTGTCATGATCGTTTCTACAATGAGGGCGAAGCGACTCGGAGTTACCATTACCATTGTCATCATCATTGTACACCTAATGCGGATTGAATATGTAAAACACTTTTTTTTTTTTTTTTTTAAATTTTTGAAAAAGAAAAAGTCCCGATAGAAAAGTGGCGTTGTGCAGGGAGGCCACGCCCATGGGACAACTCTTGACTCCGCCCCTGCACGTAAAGATACAACAAAGATGCACGATACAATCCTCATTCGTGTTACCTCAGGCTGATGTACCCGGTCTAGGCCTCCACGAGCATATTAGAGCTGTCATGGCATGTAAAGCTCTGTGAGGTCAGATCTTTGTGGGATCTGAAGATATAAGATATTTTACTCTCCATTTAGATTTCTCCATCTGCAACTGTTATCCACATCTGTCCCCTTGTTGTCGCAAGATGGTCCAAGTGAAAATTGACTTATGACACATCCGGCTGTCCTCACATCATCAGGTAGAAACGTTTTTGTCACTTCCGCAGCCTTTCTCATTAATATAAAACAGCTATGCTTTCAAAAGCAAATGAATCCCATGGTTATAAAGTTATACTGAAGACGCTGCCAGCTGTGAGAAAACGCCATATTGTTGTAGATGTAAAAGCACCCCGATGTAAAAGTAAACAATAATTTCAAGATCAGTTTTGTAGGTCAGAGGGGGGGACACACACACACACAAGAAATTAAAAAGTGAAAGTCATTTTAGGCTCTATGAATTGTGGGTAAAGAGGGGCATCCGTCCTTAATCTACAAGACCTATTTATGTCCAGATTAATTTTGGAACACTGCAGGTGAAACGAGCGCAATTATAGCAATGTTAGTCTTTTTTCATGAAGGTGGGAAGATGTGCTGCTCTCTCAAGATTTTCTGTGTGTGTTGTTTAATCCTCCCCCCCTTTGTGCGTGTGCTGTGTGAGGGGAAAAGGAATTCATCACCGACATGGCGTCTTAACAGTCTAATTTTATCGTCATCAATTACAATTTAAACTACATAGGATAATAATACATCCAGCCCTTATGGAGCCACAGTCATGCATCAATGTCAGTGCACTAGCGCACCAGAAAACAGCAACGCCGTGATTTATATACATTTAACTGTAAAGTGTATATTTAAGGACAAATAATAAACAAAGACTCTTGGTGTAATGGCTCACGCGCATAAGTCGCGAGCATTGCGAGGAATGGCTGTGATGTGGTTAGTTGGAAATGTGTCTGTGAAACGGTTGAGCAAGTGTTCCACGGTGGCCATGGCGACCCCTCCCTCCAACCCCCCCGCACCAAAATAGGACGCCTGTTTCCAGCCTAAAAGTTTAACTGATGTCTCGTCTTAGAGTTGCAAATACACCAAATAAATAAATGAATATTTGAGATGGGGGGGAAAAAAAGTGTAGAATTTCCGCTTTGGGTTATTCATGAGCTATATGCAGGGAAGCATGTGGTGGATTAAAACGGGGATGGATGGAAAGGAACAGGTGGTCAGCATTCAGGAGGTCGAGGTGAGGGGCACTATGGGAAAGGAGGGCGAGAGGGGGAAATACAAGGGTTTCACCGGCTTCTGTATCGGCAGAAATCGAGGCAGAAAAGAGTGGACAGCCGAACAGGACTTAAATGATCAACCCCTGATTGATCGTGATGTCTTTAATTAGGGCAAGTCTCCTGGGTGACTGGGAGTCGGCGGATATAATTGCAGGAATTTGCGGGGACATTTCAATGACTGTGTCTAATGTGCGCTATTTCAAGTAATAAATAATTAAAACACGCGCTCCCGCCGTTAAAAAAAACACGCGTCGTGTAACTATACTCGGCGCTGTTTAATTGACACACCTGAGTGACTGTAGCATTGCTCCGTTCTCAGGCTAAATTGCACGAGTGGGTTGATGGATTTCGTGGCACATTTTCATGCTTTCGGGAGAGCGCCGTTGTGATTTGCTAATAAGTAAACTCATTACTCAGTCCAAGATTTCCCATTAAATGGGGGACTCGTTTCAAGTATTAGCTGCCGTGCTCTCTCCTTTCACACGCCATCCCTCCCCCACCACGCAGGCATCCTCTTTTTTCTTTCTTCGAATATCTCCCTGCCAGCCGCCATGGGGATGGGATATAGCCCCGGGGCGCCGATTTCCCTGAGCAAGCAGCCTGCAATTGCACACTAGCCTAATAAACCTTGAAGTATATTTCCCCCATTTCTCCTTTTTTATCCCTCCCCATCATATTCCCTCCCACGTTAAAATCTGAATATGCACATTGCAACTATTGCTAACATGTATCTCTGACCATTATCCCCTAAAAGGGGGGGAAATAAAAAAAATAAAAAAGGCGAGACTGAAACTGCTGTGCCTCTTTGTTATTCTGCCTCGGCATATTTATTTAAAGCTTTCATTTTAAGAGACGGTTCTCTCAGATTTGTCATTAATCCATTACTAATAACCTACTCTTTTTTGCATGAGGCTGCTAAAATGCCAAAAACACTGTTGAGATATAAGACAGCGAGGGAACCTCGTTTACCAGCTTTGTTTTTATATCCATTTACAAAAACTGCATGTTTCATTACCTCTGACTGTGGATTTTACACAAAGCAACAGTTGGGCAGCGCATATGGTCGGAAAACGTGTGCAGTGTTGTGTGGCGCTGCTTCATTGTGCACAGATGTTTGACTGAAATCAGGAAAACATTACAGGGGAAGGATTCATTATTGATTAACATTTTGAGTTTCTCAGACCGACATTATCGTGGATTATTGGCCAATTAATACTTCATGATTTTAAATTGTAACTTTGATAAGTTGCCAACGCTCAGAGGAAGAGACACAGGCTGGCTAGAAAAATAAAAAAATAAAATAAAAAAATAAAAAATCAACGAGCAGACTAAAACCATGTCGGATGAATCTTCAGTTGAAACAGGCTGCGTTTAGATGATGAAAATGTCTAGACCATGTCTAGACGACTTAAAAGCCGAGTCAGCAATTTTAATCCAAAGTGCTTATATGGCGTCATAAATGGAAACAAAGTGGTTTGGGCCACGTAACACTTTTCCCACCGTTTGTGCTCCAGCTGGCTTTTTGCTGACTAATCTTGTTCCGCCACATTATCTCCAGAACTGCACCATAATAAGGGCATTTCCTTGTCAACTTGCTATCAAAGTTGGCCGACTTTATTGATTTATAACTGGATTCTTTCCTTTGGATTTCGACAGTGTGATGATACTCGTCACGATCACGACGTCGGCACAATGGGATTTTGTGTGGTAATTTAAATAATGTCAGAAATCTAACCCCTTATTGTTCTTTTACAGTTTATAAGAGTACACTGTAAGTTACTGTTAAAGTTACCATTGATAATTTTATCAAAACACTCTGCATTCCACCTTATTGGTCCGATGGCTCGTTTGTTAATTGTCGTTGCCATGGTAATTCACCCCCATTATCTTGGACGGCAG
This sequence comes from Dactylopterus volitans, assembly GCA_901007715.1. Classification (NCBI taxonomy): domain Eukaryota; kingdom Metazoa; phylum Chordata; class Actinopteri; order Syngnathiformes; family Dactylopteridae; genus Dactylopterus; species Dactylopterus volitans. The sequence continues at coordinate 55,057 of CAAKHG010049942.1, read as the reverse complement.
AGCACCTGTAAGTCCACCGTAAGTCATGACAGCAGGAAAACCCAAGCGGCTCCAAGGCCGAGTTAAGAAAAAAAAAAAAAAAAAGATACAATTTTTTTTGACAAGGAAAAGAGACATTTCAGCATGTTTATGTGAGTGTGCGTCCTTATGGGTGAATGTTACATTCAGTTATTGCCTTCAGCTAAGAGGAGACTGAGGCCAGGAGCTTGCTTAGAGATTTTGGGCCCCATAAAAACACGTAATACTGGACCCCATCAATCATATCATGTTCTAATATTTCTTTAGGGACACTGTCAATTCAGCCACCCACCCACCCATTAAAAAATGTCTCTAAATCGGATTTCTGCAGTGTAGGCCTCCACACACCATGAGTCCATGTTGCCTATGCTGCTGCTTTGGCTGCACACAACTGACAGGTCCCTAAATGACTAAAAACTGGTGTTGGACTGGATGTTGGATGGCGTTTCACTTCCTATAAAACTCCAATTTCCTCCGTATAGTAAAACCTAAAATGCACAACAGCCAAACATAATTCCGGAACGGCACATCTCCAAGTGACAGCGTTCACAACAACCCGTCCGAGCAAGCTTCTTAAATAAAACGTGAGGAATTATGCGCTGAGCGCCGTGCATCAATCATATTGATTCTCCAGGTCTCATCATCCTACTGTATATAAGGTCCTTAGTATAATAATGTTGTCAGTGGATTTGGCGCAGGGTGTTTTCACACTGCCAGTGTCAGTTCATTCAGATGCTCCCTTGGAGCCCTGGCAGCTATCATTGCTCATAACCACCATGTCAGTCAAAAGCAGGGCCAAGAAACATAGCATCCTGCCCTTCGGAGGTGCAAACACAGAGACAGACATACACCACAGCGCCATGGGGTGGAGGGAGCGAGGGGGGGTGTTAAATGTTGTTTCCATGAATATCAGATGTGTGATTTGGGCAGAGGGAGTGTGTAATGGAAGCAAACTACTTTTGACACTCTTGACTGTCAGTTTGCTTTCATGCTAAAGCACATTCACCAAGACGCGAGCACTCCCCGACAGCGGGCGACTGGTCGCCCCCTTCATCCCTCACTTGTCAAATGTTATTTTGAGATAAGCAAGTGGGATTTATGTTTTGATGGCAGCGCCTCAAATGTCACCTTGTGCTGATTGTTACGAGAGAACTTAAAATCTCCCGGAATAGCAATCACAAGACTTGAGCGTCGTGACACAGTGAAACACAAAAGAGGGCGGGCGCCGCCGAATGTCCGTTGCAGCCCAAATTTTCTGTCAAAAAATCTGGAATATTGCTAATTCCAATGCACATATAGTGTCAGGCAGCTCATCGCGCATTCATGAAATGTATTTATAGACTGACAGTCAGGAAATAGGACCCTGGCAGACATGTGCAGCCGGTGGACTGTGATGTCTTCAGAGGATTCAGAAAATTTCAGGTGTTTATCCAAAGACTTTCAGTGGGGAAAGTCCTGCTGACCTTGCTAATGCTAAAGGGGGAAAAAATGCAGCGGAACTTGTAAGGATATAAAGTTGCAATTGGCTTTTTTTTTGGTGCTTTGTTGCAAAGTAAATGTTGATTGCACAATATATTCATAGTAGTAGTTATAGAAAATGAAATCAACAGGTTCCCCAGGAGCCATGCTTTCACTCTGCAATTCTGTCTGCAACCGGCCCGGTGGCAGGAAAGCTCGGTTTACCGCATGTTCATGAACTCAGCGCTTATGCTCCAGACAGCTACCACTGGCAGCCAGAAAAAGGCTCCAATAGCTCTACAGAAACCATGACAAGCAGAAACATGTATTTCATGATGATAAGTCGAAGCTTTTTTTTTTTTTTTTTTTAAGTGTCACTTTAGGTTCACCATTTGCATATATGAATTAACTGAAGAATTGATGCTATGATTTGCTGATTATTTGTTTTCATCTTTATTTGTCAACTGGCAATTCCGAATAAACACTCCCAAGTCCTTTACAGCAGTTTTATTCACAAGACAATTTTTTTTTTTTTTTTTTTTTTGCTTCTGTCTGTTCTCTTTCACATGAAAAATGCAAAGCCTTCTTCCCCCCACCCCTCCCAACTTCAGTGTGATTCCTCATTTCCTCTTCTGATGCTGAGCTATGACAAAAGGTTCATTATAATAACGTGAGCCCGACATCAAAAGCACGCCGGCATGCCACATCTTGTCGTGTCATATTCACTCGGAATCAAAGAGAAATATATAGATACGTGAAGGTGTGTGGTCAGAGATTGAGCTGTTGAGTGTTGATTTGTTACTTTCTAATCTGGCAGCGGGGGTGAAGAAGAAAAAAAACAGCAGAAGACTTCAATCGTCTCACATCATGGTTCATCTGAAGCATCTGTGCCCTCCAGGGATTTTTTAACAGTATCATTCAAGGGTTTGCCTAAGAAAAAAGGTATTATTTTATTAATGCCCCTGTCCTTCTCATCCCTTCCAAAAAATACAATGTGTATAGTTTGAACATTGAACTTTCTTTCTTTTTTTTTCTTTTTTTTTTTTGGTTATATGATCATTTTCTGTCTCCTCCATTTTCCCCCTTCCATGTGCCACAACCCAATTAGACCTGCACAGAACTGTGCGATGTTGCTGAAAAGCCCTCAGCAGTGCAGTGGCTCCGAAAGCCCAAGGTGTGTTATTATCTTGTATTAGTGCAACACCTGCCTTGCCATAATGATTAGCTAATTGGCTCAGTGCGTGTCTTGAAATAATAAAGAAAGGGGAGACATTTCACTCTGATTAAGGAAGCACGTCGAGTGAGTGAGAGCAAGGCCACCAAGATTTGCACAGAGTAATGGCTGCAATTCTGAGCAGCAGAGAAGAAATTCAAAGTGCATGCATCATATTCAGACCTTCACACTGAGAGTCTGGGAATGCGGTTTGAAGGTAATGCTTTCTACACTTTGGTCCGACATTACGGAGAAGTTTATTTCTGACAAAATTGACAAGATGAGGGACGGCCCGAATAAAAAGCCCGCCGAATAAAATAAAGTCGTTTTTTTTAATTATTATTATTATTATTATCCGTGGTAACGTTTAACATAAAGCAAGGCCGATTGAAGAATATTTGCCAAAACAATTATCAGGCAAACACAGGGTGCCGGCTATGTAACAGAAAGCATTTCTCTATTTTGAAACAGCAAACCTGAAGTAGGATGTGTTCATCATCACACACTTCCATACTGACAGTGGATAAAAGCATTAAGTATTACGTACTGCAAGTCAGCGCATATGTACCACGGAGAACTCCTCAACTCCCCCCGAATGAGCATTTCAGCAACTTTCAGCCCATCTGTTAGGCACCGTTCTGTGCTCACCACCACGTACAGAAAGACAGCAGATAGCTGTGGATATAGTGGATCAAATGGTGCCAGAAATGCCCGCTGAATGTGTGTGTACAACTTGTTCTGTGACCCCAACAAAAAAAAAAAAATTAATTAATTAATAACGCAAAAGTTGATCAGCATTCCTGGCTATATGCAAGATTTTTGCTTTGCAATGTCATTATGATGTAAATTTCAGCTTCAGGCTGATACTGGTTTGCATTTGTAGCCACTGGTTCATTTTCTGCCTGCGAGCAGCAGCTATCAGCTCTGTTTGCCCGCTGTTTTACTTTATCAAATTTACTGTTTGATAACGAAAATGTGGCTACTGCCACCTTCAGAAAACATCGCAGTGGTTGGTTTAATTATTTCTATTATTATATTTTAACTAGAAAGGAAAGATTGGGTTGCCATAATATGCTTGCCTCAGGGAATGATGGCCTCCTTTAACCCAGGAGACCCTGAACCCATTTCTCTCTCTCTCAAATTATTTGGGACATACAAAAGACAATCAAGCAACTTACAATTTTTCTTATTGTGACAATTTTCTGTGACTATTTTTTCTTTCAGGGTTAAAAGGCCAATGTGACATGTCACCACCACATTTTCTTGTGTTTTACAACCATTTTTTGTCAAGAAATGTGGTCAGAGCAGTTTCAATGTGATGTAAGTGCTGCTATTAAAGCATTAGAATCATAAAATGGGTTGAAACCTACCTTTTGTGGCCACAAACTGAGCTTTTAGAAATTAGTCCAGCTTCACCTGTTGACCAGGTACGCCGCCATTTTGGAAATTATGTCACATGACCCAACCAGGAAGTTAAGAAACTTTCCAGAACTTTTAAAGGGACGGTGACGGCTGTGTCACGGTGGGTTCTTGTGAGTTGAGAGGGGATAATTAAGATTTACTTTACATACAACTTGATGTTTATCATGCCCGTTACATAAATTATGATCCAAGGTTACATGTCAATAATAATGATAATATATATAATATAATGATGTCTCCTCTGTGGAGAATCAAAGTTCATTACATTGACCCCACGTGTGACTATCACAAAAGAAGTGCACCTGCCATGAACTCAGATAAGGTGCTTCCTTTTAACATCATGCCACATTTGACCCTTGACCTTTACCATGTGTCCATGGAAATACTATACTCCACTCTCCACTACAGAGTCACTCACCAGCTAGCTGGATGCATGTCATCACTGCTACTATCACTCCTACTACCATCACTGCTAGCTAAGACTACTGTTACCACTATCGTTAATACTGCTACCAGTCTAGCTATTGCTGAAATCTACTACTACCACTCCTGTTAATATTGCAACTGTTCTCACTACTACTAGCTGCTACGACTACTGTTACTACTGCTACTCTTCCAACTACTCTTACGATTACAACTACTACTGTTACGACTAATACCACTACTGTTGTTACAACTGCTTCATGTATTTACTAAAACTATTACGACTGTTACTGATACTACTACTTGTACTTCTACTTCTAGCAGCAATATCTGCTGCTGCTACTTACTAATACTAGCACTTCTGCTACTACTGTTCCTACTAACACTACCACCACCACCCCTGCTGCGACTATTTCCGCTGCTACCACTACAGCTACTGCATCCACTACTACTGCTACTACCGTTGCCACTACTACTACTAGCAATATATATATATATATAAAAATCAGCAACAACATAAAACAACTTTCACTGCTCTGATGGAAAATTCAAACTCCCAGGCGTTTTGGCTCTTGACTTTGCCTGTTTGACATAATTTGGCCCTCAAACTAATTGGGGAAGCTGTACAGTGACTCTGAGCATGAGACTACACTTTGCAATTGGCTAAACTCTGACAAGGACTCAGTTCTTGAGGACTATTTCTCCAGCGCTCCAGAGATGGGGGACATGCTGGGGAAGCATATATTTTGTCCAGATGATTTTCAGTAATATTCAACACATAATTTCCTATTTCAAACATAGAAATGTTGGACATTTTTTGAATTTATTGTTCGTGTTTTCATTTATTTTGCGCTTTGCGGGTCAAGGAGGGCAGCGCTGTGCGCCCTTCAATTGGCCAGCTGCCACTGGGATTTATTCTCAGCATTTATTTGCCACGTTTAAAGGCTGCGATATGTTTTTCATAAGCACCCATCTTGCGTCGCGCGGTCGCTTGCCTCACGTCTGCTCGGTCCCAGGCCGCCTCAGCCACAGCACTTGGTCAGGGGTAGTTGTCAGTAGGATAAATAGTAAGGGGAGGTTGGCTAATTGCAGAGGTTGCTTCAGGGAGTCCCCAGGCAGAGGAGATAACATGAGCACTCCACAGGGGCCTTATCAATGAGTAATGACCTTGGCGGTCTTCCGTCACACATGTACATACACAACGATGACTCGCGGCCGCGTGCAAGCTCCCCGGATAGACAGCGGCATCATCTCAAGGTAACCAAATGGGTGTGGATTTGGTGGTAAAGGGATTGGTTCCATTTTTAAGTTGCACTGGGAGGCAAAGGGGAGTGGTGGTTAAATTGTCCATTAGTGCAGTTTGAGGATGCACTCCTGGGCTTTGAAAAGCTTGCTTCACCATGGAGAGTCGAGATGGCTCTCTGTGTGTGTGTGTGTGTGTGTGTGTGTGTGTGTGTGTGTGTGTGTGTGTGTGTGTGTGTGTGTGTGTGTGTGTGTGTGTGTGTGTGTGAAGAGAAAAGAAAAGAAAAAGTGGTGTATCTGATACTTCCAGCGTCTGAGGGTTCCTTTGCAGGATAATTATGTTGCAGTTTGCGAATCTGAGCTCACGTTTCATACAGTCACTTGTGTTCTTCACACGGCTCATTAGCGTCGATGATGCTTGTGGTATATTCGCCACCAGAAGTGCTCGAAACCTAGAGAGGTGCGATGTGAAAGAGCAAGGGAAATCAGAGTGGCGATAAGCCTCGGCGTCGGCTCTCCCCCCGGGGCTTTTCTGCGCCGTGTGAGACGCTTTCATATCTGTCCCAGATCCGGAGAGGCTGGAACCGGGGCTCTCATGAACTCAAATCTGTATGCAAATGCAGATCATCCAGACGTTTAGCCGAGGAATTTAATCAGAGCAATCAGAGCTCAGGAAACAAGCTGATAAATCCCTCGTCCCCACAATGCTCTGACAACAGGAACAGAATTCCCCACCATTAATATATATCATGACTCCCGCAAGCCCCCAAGTAAGAGTGGGGTTTATCCGCCTAGAGATCAGTCTGCAGCTCGCCGAGGAGCTCGGGTCCGCTGTCATTCTCAAGAGGAGAACCATTCATGGTTTAATTAGCTCTTTTGTCAAATTGAACTTTGACCCCAAGCTGCTTCTTTCTTTTCTTCTTAGCACGTCCACTCAACAGCCAAAAGGATACACTTCTTAATTAATTCTTGAAACCGATGTCTAGTCAGATACGTCAACCTTGTGATATCCCCGGCCGCCTGAAAATTAGCCCAAATTGAATAATGGGCGCAGCCAAGCTCGGAAAATGCGGGCGCGAAAGCGAAAGTGCAGTATTCTCGAGCTCCCGCTGTTCCTGAAACGCGACATGCAAAGCCGCTCCGATGTATTCTTGCATTATCTCCAGCAGTTGGTAAAACCAGGTGAGTTCATCGCTTGTCAATACGGCTGTCAGCGGCCCGGCGCTCCGTCATTGACCGGCGCACTTCAATACACAAGCCAGACAGTCTCTGCTCAGCAGACTGAAAGGCTGATAAATGGCTTTAGGCCGCATTAGACGCATAAGTACTTCATAATGTTGTTTGAATTGACCGGACAGTGAGACAGAGGAGGGGCAGACCTGGGGAAGGAGTCTTCGGCATCGCTCGTGAGCTCCCGCGACACCGTGGGAGCGAACGGCGGGACGAACCGTCGCTCATCCTTGCGGTTGAGAGGTTTACAACTCTGCTTTCCTCTATCCTTAAGCCACCTGTGCACCCTTTTCTCATGGTCTCGCCATGGGACCGGCGTGAAAACCACTTCCGTTCTTTTTCTAAAAAATGGAAAACACAGGTTGCGTTTTGGCACAAAAAAAAAAAAAAATTCCCTTTTGCGCTTTTCATTGAAGCTCCGCCGCCAAACAAATGCGATTTTAAATGATGCATCAAGCAGAAGCGTGAAGGTAGCGACAGCCTCATCCTCAGGACTTGGGCGTTCATGCATAAAGTATGGCTGAGGTGAGAGGCGGCTAATATAGGATGCAATAGAACCAAAAAAAAAAAACATAAAAATAAATTGAATGGCTTCCAGCGCTGAAGCCGAACCGGCCGCTCCACATGGGCGGCACGCGATTTTGGCCAAATGTCAGTGCAGAGAGTAACTCCATTTGATTTTAATGAAGCGCCGCCTGCGCCAAACCCTTCCGTCTTCTCCCTCGAATAAAAAGACAATTCGCAGATCCACACCCACTCATCTCTCTCTGCCATTGATCCTGATAATAATATGTTGTCAAAAGCAAAGGGGGTGTAGCATGTAATAAGGGGTATTAACCCGGAGGGAACCAGAATCAGCACGCTTTTCAGGTTTTACAGTGAGCATGCTCACAACAAAGGGAGAATACCGAAGGGGGACTCAACAGGGAGCCTCCTCCTCAATAGAAACCTGACTCACACAACATCTGTACAAAGGATTAAGAGGATCCGTGAGGCCTTGAACTGTTATTAGGAGAGGTTGAATGTGACATGGTGAATAACTGCTGATTTGCGCTGCTTAAGGGGAGTCTCGAATATGTGTCCTAGAATGAAACATTTATCACCAGACCACAGCAAAGGAGGAATCTGCGGGGTTAATTCAGCTGCGGTTGCCCGCCGAGCTCGCGCCACACACACGCGCGCGCACACACACAGGCAGGTTGATTGGTTCATCCGTGCAAATTGCATTTATTCGTCATTGAAAGTGTGGTTTTATTTCAGCTTTTCTCAGATGATCCCCTCCGAGCCTCCCCCCTCCCCCCTTGCTCCACCTCTGCCCCTCTCCCGGGCTTATTCTCGCCCTGTCACACACACACAAAAACACACACACACACACAAACGCACAAAGCAGTGAGGCAGGAGGGAAAAGCATCGATCCTCCCCTTTCGATTAATGATTTCTTCCTCCCAAACTACTCCCCTCTCCAGCGGGAGACATCTGCAAACCTGTATCTCTCCGGTCCTCCAGCACACCGCACACACACGCACACACATAATGTCAGAGAGATAATTTGAATAGATGCGCGGCTTTGTTAGAATAGGACTCATCATGCACCTTGAATGCTGCTTAATTGCGCAGCAGCAAGGCCATGTAAGCCCATTCTCCGCGCACCCTACTCCAAAACCTCACAGCCCTCCACCCCCAAGTTTCCTCATCTTAAATTGGCTCCCGACCTTTTTCCTTCACAGCACACGGCTGTTCATTCAATAAACTGAAACACAAACCTTCCCTGCCTCTGTCTGGGGTTTCTTTTTCTTTTTCTTTTTTGCATCTCGGGAGCAGAGAGATGTGGCAGCGAGCTTCTCTGAGTGCCAGAAAGCCCATCAATAATGCACACACAGCTTGTTATAGCTCAAACTCACTCTGCTTCGATGGCTCCCCAACCTAAAACCCTTCATCAAAGACCAAGAAAGAAGCACGCGTTTGTGTGTGTGTGTGTGTGCACGTGTGTGGTGGTGGAGATACACACACTCTGGCACACACACACACACGAGCGCACGCCTGCAAAGCAGAGACATTGGAAGCTTGACTTTTAACCCTTTCCTAATTGGGGAGAGAAAGGGAAGGTGTGGCGGATGATTTTCTCCTGAAATACTTTTCTGAACAGTTCGTACTTTTCCTCTGGAAATAATAAGAAACGAGGGCATCGACTGAGGCCAGGGACACGAGCAGCGTGCCAGTGCGATGTAAAGCTTTGAATCCAGTACTTTGTAAAGAATGTAAAGAGGAGGAGGAGGGTGCAGAGGAGGAGGAGGAGGAGGAGGAGGAGGAGGACGAATGAAAGCACTGAGAGGCTTCTGGCTGAAAAGGGGAAGGATGAGTGTCAGTAAACATCTATTACTCTCCTCTTTATAATATCAGAGTTTGTTTTTGTTTGTTTTTTTGTTTTTTTTCCTTTCTTTTGTTCGCTTTTATCTCAGAATTCTGGCATTTGACGCAATTGACGCTCCTGCACGCAGCAACGCGTCTCCGGCTCCGCACACGCTCGGACCTCTGAAAAGGTCTCCCTGCCGTCCCTTTCATTCAGAAGCTGATCATCGACGCCGAGTGACTCACGCAGAGCTTCCGCGAACGCCACTCGGTGGGGAAGGTTGCTCCTGTCAGACAAGTTCACAGTGAGTGTGTGTGTGTGTGTGTGTGCGCGCGTGTGTGTGTCCCCGCCCAAGCCTGCAGCTTTTGCGCCCTTAAAACACATGAGTTTGGTGCGCTTCTCTCGACGGTGGATGTGTAACTAAGCACACAGGAGCACACACACACACACACACACACACACACACACACACACACACACACACACACACACACACACACACACACACACACACTCTGGGCAGGCGTCGCTCAGCGCACAATAGATGGGTGGGGCGCCGAACTTTTTGGCGAAATTCGCGAGGCAACTCACCTGCAAGACACGGTGATTTCTACTTTGGTGGCGGGGATGTTGCCGGTGATCGGATCGAAGTCGTACACCGATGACATGTCCTCCAGCTTGTCCAGAACGTCCCCCTCCATCATCTCCATCGCCGGGGCGCGGGGCGGCTCGGGTCTGATCCGAGAGGCGCACAGCCTGGCGCCGACGGAGCGCGTCGAGTCCCCGCGGAGTCCAGGGACCAGATCAGAGACCAGATGGTCTCCGGTCCGACCGGGTGAGGCAGCCACTTCACAAATGTTAAAAGGTGGAGAGAGAAAAGAGCGGGGTGGGGGTGGGGGGGGGCGGAGGAGGCACTATGTCAATGGGCACCCGCCAGCGCAGATGCGCGCAGGTCCACTGTCCACGCAGCGTGAGTTAGAAATAAACAGATAAATAAATAAAACGCGCATGGACAGTGGGTCAGGTGCCTGCTGCTGCTGCTGCTGCTGCTGCCGCTGCTGCTGCTGCTGCTGCTCCCTCACCGATCGGCATCACATCAGGCGCAGAGGTGGACTGCTCCCCGCGCTCCGTCCTCAGCCTGCGCGCACAGCAGAGCATATGAAGTGAGACAGCAGCTACACTCCAACAAACCCATCCTCCTCCCACACGGAATTGCGCTCAAGTGCTGGCATCCCTGCCCCGACGACGCCGCCGCCGCCGCCGCTGCCACCGGGGGAGCGCGAGCGGAGCGCCGATTGCATTTACGCACGGACGCCTCTTAATGTCCCAAACTTTACCTGAGGTGCGACGGGAGGACTGTGGCAGGGCGGAGAGGGAGCGATCAGCCTTTCATGACAGAGTGTGAGGAGTGTTAGTGCGGAGCGGAGAGGTTCTAAAGACCCCCCACGCAGGTTCAACGAAGGATGATTAATAGAACAGGAAAGCAGAGGAAACCAGCAAATGTTCTCATACGTCCTTTTAATCTTTAATTTCTCTTGTGCTACTTTGGATCGTTTTCCCTCTACAATCCCCCACACCACCCCCCCAAAAAAAAAAAGTTCTCCCAAATAGTGTAACTGATTTGTAGCTGTCAGGGGGTCTCAAGTAGACGACGTCAGGGTGCGAGGATGGGTGGCGGAAGGCGAGAATTCAGCACCACCGGCGCGGACAGCTCCCATAAAAAAAACACACAAAAAAAACATGAACTCAGAAGCTACATCGGAAATTATTTCTAAACTTAGCAACATATCTGCAGTAAAAACAACAGTGTCCAATCCTAATTTGTGGGGACTTCATTTGGACATGGGTCAAAAAGTTAAAAATAAAAATAAAAAAATTCAGCTGTAATGTAGCAGATGAGTTTGAAATCCAGGCACCAATTAAAATGTGCTCATGCCGACTGATTTAAAAATCAATATTAATTACAGGGGGAGAATTACATATTTTACGGCCACCATCCATCACTGGCCTGTTTCTGTGCAGCGGGGGCTCGCCCTGCAAAACCGCTGTACTGTCATGAATATGCTAAACTGCCGCAGCTGTCTGCCAAGAAAGTGATGGATTTGTCTTTTTTTGGGGGGGAAAAACCGTGGTTTCCCGAAATGCAGCCAGTGTGTTATCCTCTCTGCGCCGCCTCACTGCTTATCTCGCTCACGCTGACAATTCCCATCTCTCCCTTCATGGAAGGACTTATAGACACATGTGGAACGCCTGTGAATGGTTGTGAATAAACCAATAACCAGCTGTTTTCCGCTGATTGTTGGCTGCATCGGGCAGGGGCAGAGAGGGAAGGGGAGGAGGGGGGTGTGTGGATCATATGTGGTCAACTTGGGAAATTGACTCATAGTCACTTTATCGCTCAGTACGGAAACACTGACATCAGATTTCTGGTATCACTGTATCTCTTCATTTCTCACTGCTGTCTGTCTCTTTCTGGTTCTTTCTTTATCATTTACACGCGCGCGCACACACACACACACACAGAGGAAGCCTTAAATTATTTTACTTCCTGTCATAAAGATGGTGCAAAAGCACACAGCTCTTCCCTGCCTGGTGCTCCTCGTGTCTAGATTCTGAAAATCAATTTATGGTGGCACAGGATACTTCTGCCCACACAGCCTCGCAGCTCTGGATCAGGAACACACACACACGCGCGCGCGCGCACACACACGCACACAGTCTCTCCTTCAGACGTACACACAAATGTGCTCGCTTGAGAGCAAATCATTTTCTCATATGTTCCTGAACTACCCATAAACGGGGATAAAGAGGCACAAACACGCACGCACACTTACAAACACACCCTTTCCTCTCCATGATTCATGCATTTTGAGGGTCTGTTACTCAGTGTGGGTGAAAGCATAACGGCAGGTGTTCCAAAGACAGGGCTGGCAGAAGAGCCAGAGGACAAAAACAGAGGAAGGGGAGGAGGACGACCTTCACAAACAACAACAACAACGGCTATTTTGCTTTGGAACCACTGGCATCAGAGCGCACACATGTATCGTAGGCGCAGTCTGACACACGTTCCCACAAACCATGTGGAGTGCATCATTTCATGTGCTTCTGGTCATAAAACAACGGTTACCCCAGGTCAGGGGACTGATGTTGACATCCAGTAATATTTCCGCGTCAAATATTGATTAAAACATAAATAAATGCATTGTAAAAAAAAAAGTTAAAAAAAAAAATAACTCTAGTTTGCCTTGAAGTGTTTTGAAAGAGATTTATATTTCTGCCCATGCAAGGAGTCGTCCACCAGACCGATTTAATAAGTAAAAAGCCTTAAAAACAAACAACGTAATGGTCTGCGGCAGCTTTTTATGAAGTGCATTGTTTTGCGCTGGTTGTGCACAATGAAGTTGCTGTCATTGTTCCATGTTTACCTCAACGCTGATGGATGGAGCCCCCCCACCCCTTCCCGCCTGATCTTCACACCATCAGTGTCAGTGCAGCATTTACGGCTTTGATGCGTTTCTCCCACAATCGACTGTGTGACAAACGGCTCGCGTGTCGGCGCAGAAACATTAGCGCTTATGTTGTAATCTATATGTTAAATGTCGGCGTCGTTCTTCACCCGTCTGCTCTCCCAGTGCAAAAATCACCAGTCCGATTTCCACTGACCTGGGCGGACGCCTGGAGCGCGGGGCAGTGGATGGTAAATATTGCAGCACAACTAAATCACACAGAGGATGCTCAGTTTTGTTTACTTTTTTTTTTTTTTACTTTTAACAGTGAGATAAAGTATTTTTGACAGAATGTTTTGCAGCTACAGTGGGAAACATCACACCAGAGAGGTAGAAGGTGTTTTACTTTGCTACTGTTATCTCACGCTTCACATAATCTTTTTTTTTTTTTTTTTTTTTTTGCGCCAGAACCGTTAGAATATTTTGTATTCTTTCACACAATGCTGCCATCCAAGCGAAAACACATTTCCCTCCACATTTTGCTTTTGGCCCCTTTAAGTAACAGGAGTAACATCCGCCGGCCCCGAAGATTCCGGTGTCAAGCGAGAAGCGGAATTTCAGGAGAACGTGTCTCCCACATCATCGACACCGCGAACAAAAACATCTATGCCGCTGCGCCCGGGGAAGAATCTCCCGTCTCTCACCAGCTTTTGAGGCGGTAGCAGTTGCAGCCTTTTCGGATGACGAGCCGGTTCAAAGCAGGTCTCAAACGTGCCAAATTCTTGCCTCATCAGAAAAAAATTAAGCAGTAACCACGGCAACCTCGTACTACGGCTGAACGCTCGCAGCTGAATCAGATCGGTTGCTCCTCTTGTGTTTGTGGGTTGTTTGTTGTTGTTGTTGTTGTGTTTCGACCGGAAACCCGGCAGACATTTCTGTCAATACCGGTTCTAGTTTAACTGGTGTTATTGTTCAAACAGCCATGGTTCGCCTTTACGTGCCAGTCAGTCAGTCAACAGTGGGTCCTGAAATATAAATTCATGAAAATGATGTGGGCACAGTGCAGTTAATCACTCAGGAACTCTTAAACAGACCCTGGCAGGACAGAATTCTGCATTTTTGGAGCGAACTTTCTCCCCCATTCGTTCTCATACTCGCCACCTGTCAATATTTGCGCGCAGATGCCACTTAAAATGGATAGCGGAGCATTTCTAAATTGCCGTGTCAAACGGGTTTCAAGGCTGAGAAAACTATTAGCACGTTTTTAGCGTTGATGAACGGCGCGAGGCCCGGAGGAAACAAATACTGCATTTTTCCGAACGTCCGAGGGTGGCGGTCTGATGAGTGATCAATAGCAAAGCTCCAAAATCACTGGATTTCTCCTTTAATTGCTATCCAATTGAGATGGACCGGGAGGTGGTCAATGCTTTGTACCGTTGGAGACATTAATAACACCATAGGGGATTCAAATGCCCCTTTTCCTCCATCCCCATCCTATTCTCTCAGCTTCCTGCAGTTTCCAAAGCTCTAATTACTGTGTTTATGCTCTCTTGCGTCACATTGGCCAAAAATATCGCCTTTCTGGAAGCAATTATTCGGGAACAGACTATTGCCATGTCAGGCAAATAATGCTCTTTACAACAAAATACCTTTTTTTCCCCCCACCATCCAGGAAAATTAACAGTTTTTCTTACGCTCTGACTCGCATTCTTCCGTTTATTGCGAAATGCGTTTATCTTTTTTTTTTTATATGTTCAACCTCACACCGCGGGAAAATAATAATAATGACAATAATAACAGGTTCGCTAATTAAGGAATCTATTGGTATTTTCAGGCAACCGGTGACTCACACTTGTGAAATGCTACCTTCGACTTAATATTTGGCATCAGCTGTCCACCCCTTTGTCAGGGCTATAATAGGGGGGCTGCTGATGTAATGAAGAGGACCAGCGGTTGTGTGGTATTCTCTCTGCATTCTCTGTTTAAACCAATAAGCTTTAGCTTTATATTTTTTTCACATTTTACATTCATGTACTTCCCCTCTGAAACCTGGAGCTGAATGTACAAGAAAGGATTTTGCTCAGTATTGTGTCTGTTTTCACATGGTGACTATTAACGATCATAATAGAAACACATTTAAGTGTGTGGTGGGGGGGTGGAAATAATCACTTTTGAAGTAATATCAGTAGAACCATAGCGCCTTTTGGAAGTTGAAGAAATTCAGTCGCTTGTTTCGGGAAGCGGCATAGATGTTTCACTCGCCACACAACACCATCGTGAGCGCCACAGTCTTTGCACTGTAAAAGCCCCTGGGATGATGGCGCCAGTGTACCTGTTTGCTGCAGCTTTGAAGCCAACGGCGGTGACCTCTGATTTATGACTCAGCGAGATATAATCTGACATCCGAGGCTTTGAGTTCCTCTCTGCTTGCTGCAGAAGAAAGTGGGTACCTCACTTGCACTGTGCTGGAGAAGTAGGGGGGTTCGATAAACCTCAGTTCAAAAGGGCCACATGTGTCCCCCCTACGCCCCCCCCCAGAGTGTAATCCCGCTCTGTGGTCCAGTTATTTAATCCAGAATCAAACGTCTCCAGAGGTGGCAAACATCACAGGAGGGGAGGGCTTGTTTTGAATGATTACTCGGAGTCTGGCGAGCAAACAGAGACGGGCCCCGCGGGCACATACACACTGCATACATGTCATAGGCCTGGATGGCCACCGCCGCCTAGGTGGCTGATTGGCTAACGGCCCAGCGCTCCATCAGGCTGCAGCAGTGCAGATTCAAAGGAGAGGATTTTGGATTAAAACTGATTGATAAAAAAAAAAAGAAAAGAAAAGATAGCCGCACTTTAACTGGAAAGGTCCAGCAGATACGTGGAAACCATTTAGGAGAATTGTGTTTCAACACCATGCGTCAGATCAGGTCCGGCGATGCTCATCCAAGGGTTTTTGTTGTTTTTGGGGGTTTTTTTCCTCTGTTGCGGCTGCAGCTCAGCGCCAAGTGTTTGAGGGACGATGCTGCATGGTCGCCCCTCTCTAATTACACCAGTCTCACATGTTGAGTTTGGCTCTGTGCGAAGTGTGTGTTCATGCCGAGGTTAAATGCCGCAGTAAAAAAAATGAAAATAGCACCAGACTGAGTAGCAAAGAAACCCCATTAAGGCAAAACTTTCTGATGGAGACTTTTTTACAAACCCGCAGGGAATCTTCTGCTCGCTGGCGGCCTGATGCAACCAGTCTGGATAATGGCATCATCCTTGCTTTTTTTTTTTTTTTCCTTCTTTTTTTGGTTGTCCTTAACACACTTTGGGACTGTGGTTGCATCCATATTTGAATACAACCGAGCAAGTGGATATCACAAATGAATGAAACTGACATGTTCATGCTGTATATGTTCTAATGACATTGAAATATATCAGCTTCACAGGAAGATTGGACTCCGAGAGGATTTTATCCCCTGAGTCCCATTATAAATATTCTTATTCCTTTTCTTCTTATTATTATTATTATTATGAGTATTAGCAGTATTCAAATTTCAGTTGTTTTTAATAGCAAACGGGCGATGATTACATAAGTCATGCTTACTTACATGAGGGAATCTGAGGTTTAAAAAAATGGAGACAGCCACTTATTTGGCAAAATCTTATGCCAAAAAGGAACGTTTTTCATACATCTTCCAACGAATTGTTCCAGCGAGCTTTTGAAAGCTTTTATGGAACTGCAAACTGTACCTGGAGACGCTTTCTTGCGCGTTGACGATCTCTGTCCTAAAGGTTGCGGGGATCTGTGACATCATCTTGCTGTACCGAGGCATTTATCGGCCGGACGGAACTGTGTTGTTTCTTCACGTCTCCACCTGCTCACATGAAAAACAACATCATATCAGTGTGATTTTGCCGTCGCACAACTACGCACACCAACTCAAACCCGCAGCCGGAGGAAAGACTGCAGACAAGAAGCATGTGCAAATGAAACGTGATCTCATGGCCATCCGCTGTGAGCCTCCTCCTGCCCTGCCACCGATGCCGTTATCGCCAAAAAGTCACCGCATAAATATCACGTTATCGGTATGAGAGCCAGTTTTGAGGAACAGTGAATGCACACCGATCAGCCATAACATTATGACCACTGCATGCTTTCCATAGAATATAATGCAACCACCCTGCAATAAATTCGCCCTTCTTGTTGAATTTTTAGTGAATCTGTGTGAGCGAGGCGTTGACATATTTTAATGATTATTTTCGGGACTGTATTTTGTGATGCTGTTGAACTTTTCTAGCTTATACCGAGAGGTGTCTCTAATATTTCGGTCATCCTACTCATATGCGTCAAGGTGACAGAAGCTTCGAGACGCCTCTCAGTGTAGACCAGCACAGTTCAACAGGGAGAATGTAGCCTACTGCAAGGCTGCTCGATTATGGTGAAAATGCAGTGGTCATAATGATGATTGATCAGTGTAGGTATGATGTTTAATGAACAGATCAACCTAGTAATATTTCATAAATTCAACCCATGTAGTCGATGCCTTTGGATTGTCTAGACTTGTTTATTGTGATGTGTTTTCTCTCGTCTTTCTCACTGTGTTAGAATTCATCAACTTTCTCCAGAATGCTGCCACCAGAATACCAACCAAACCAGCAAAAATCCTGTTTGGGCCTCTTTTCATCGATTACCAGTGCAAGCTGAGGTTGATTTTTAAGCTTCTGCTGTTCATTTGTAAGACCTTGCACAGACATGCATCCCATCCTACTCATATGCAGTAGGGTACAGGGTATATAAATATTAGGGATCCTTCCAGTATAACCCACCCTACTGCATATGAGTGGGATGACCAAAATATTAGGGCCACGTCTCAGTATAACCCACTCGTATGCAGAAGTGTGACCAAAATATTACCCTCCTGCATAAGAGTGGGATGACCAAAATATTAGGTACACCTCTCAGTATAAACCCAGTGCAGTTCAACAGCATCACAAATTACAGTCCCAATAAGAATTATTTAAATGTCAACACCTCTCTCAAACGGATTCAATAAAAATTCCAAATGAACTGCCTCATGAGGAGAGAATTCTATACATATGTATATTCTATGGTAAACATGCAGTGCATGTTGCATGATCATTCTGCATTTGAAATAAGACTGGTTGATCGGTTGGTTGAGTGAATCAAACGTTCAGGGCACAAGCCGTTTACCTGTCACGTGCGCACCTGAGGAGCGCGCAGGTGGGTAATGTTTGACAGGAGCCGTCGTGATGACGGATCAAAGGTCAAAGTCCCTCCAGGCTTTCCGCTCCGCTCCGTCCTCACACCGCGCCGGGGGTTCCTGTCTGAAAGTGTGCCTCTGATTTTGGGTGAGTGTGTCTCTCAAAACAGTTTGAGCCAGTTCTTCAGTGGCAGCTTTAAAACCACTCTCCCATTCCGCCTTAAATCCCAAGGCTTCCGCCGCGAGCGTGTCCGGACTCCGGCGCCAAATGGCGGAACTGGCTTTCTACCCAGCCGTGGCACTGATGTATTTTTTTGGGGTGCTGAAGGCCACGCAGGACGATCGCGTGGAGCTGGATGAGCGGGCGTCCGTCAACGTGTTCTGCCTGTTCGTGCTGGCGCAGCCGCTGTGTCTGGTGCTGGGAGGATACACTGGCATGGCCGCCTACCTCCTCACGGCCCTGGTCTCCTACAACTCTTTGCCATGGAGGAGGACCCAGCAGGCTGCAAAAGAAGCATCCAAGAAGAAGACAAAGTGAGGGCAGCGAGCATGCACGGCGGGCGCGGCGAGAGGCGGCGCCGCGTTCCAGCGTGAGGGGGGGGGGGGGGGATTATTTATGTGAGACAATAAAAAAAAGCTCAACTCCAAGTGTGATTATGCGGCTGAGTGTGGAGTTTAGTGTTTATTCAACCAGAAAAATAAAAGTGTTTCTCATCTGCAGCTGTAAACATCTCGGGGAAAAGTATTTTATCCGCTGCAATCAGTCCTCCTCTGCAGCGACGGGCTCATTTTACGCTTCCTGAAAAAGCAAGTGAACCTGTTTGGAGCACAAAAAATAAAATAAATTGAAAAAATGGATGGATCATTGTATCACTGAATCATTATAATAACAACAACAACCAGGACAATAATAATAATAATAATGTGCTACGTTGCCTGTTTTCCAAGACAGGAAACTAAATTCAAAACATTCAATCATTTCTTTAGCACTTTTACATAATTAAGACAATTAAAATCCTGAAGACAATCTGCATTTTCCATTTTTTTTTTGTATCACAATTTCACTCTTCATCCAATTATTTGTTAAAAAAAATAAAAAAGTTTTCACTGGGTTGTATAAAGCTGCCAGCTGCATCAGTGCAAAAGCTCTTTGTTTTTTTTCCATCTTCCACAATATCCTGTCTGACCGAGTCGCCTAGTTTGCAGCTGATTACCTTTAATGGGTCGTTTAACACCTCAGTCAAAATCAGCATCAGCGATGGCGGCACCAGATTCATGAAATATTAAAAACATTTTTACACTTTCTGCAAAACGTCACAAGACCAAAAAAAAACAAAAAAAACAAACAAACAATAACAACAATTGACTGGAAATAAACTGCATTGTGTTTTTTTTTTTTTAATTATCCACCCCGGTTCATGAATGAGTGTGCCCCTCTGATGTGCTTAAGCCCGGTAGCATGGAGTGTGTGTGATGTGTAAACCCCGGTCTCAAAGTGATAATGTATAATGGGATTAGACAAAGCTATTTGGTTGATGGGCTGTGGCTTTGTTCCGCGGACGCGCAGATGCTCGCTGCGTGCATCTCCGGAGCAGCGGGAACGTTTTTTTTTGAAGATGTTTATGACTTTCAGCAGCATTAAAATTCTCTTTGAGTTTGTGTCGCGCGACGTCATTTCTGGGTCCTGCCTGTGTTTTCTAAACCCGCTTCTTTCCCTCCCATTTTTGCAGGTTGCAGCCGCCGGAAGCCTCCAGTGTCAAGTGTTAGCTAGAAAGGTTGCATCTCCTCTGTTAGAGCTTCTTTATCTCCTTGCAAGGTTATACAATTTCCCTGGAAAATCCTTCAGCCTTTTGTCTTTACGTGTGTGTGTGTGTGTGTGTTTGTTTGTTCCATCGCCAATACAAGCCGTAAATGTGCTGCATGTTCTCATTTCACCTCATTTATTGTCACACCAGTGCTGCCGCCTTCTGCGACCTCCATTATTTCAAATATATGAAATATTCTGAGCCTGCGGCAATCCCGCTCGTTTATTACTCTTTCTACAGGATTCCTCTTACACCCCCCCACCCCCCCACCCCCGACTCCCCAAGGAAGGTCCTGTTAGCCGAATTATTCGACTTTGTTGTTCTTCTTCCGTCTCTCGCTAAATTTAAGTTTTGTGCTGCATGTGTTGTGTTGTTTTCCCAGTTTCGGCTCCTTTTTTATATCGTCTCTTTTCACTCCCGCCTTCTCCTGAAGGAGGGAAAGACGACCCACATTTGAAGGCGGCGAATCAGCAATGACTTTCTCGCCATAGAGCAACAAATTTGATGGATACGTAGCCATTAGATTCATAGCCCTGATTTTAGCAGCTTTAAATGCAAAACATGTAGCATAAAGTGGGGGATCACTCTCACGCAACTGTGACAATAAGCTGCTGCTTATGCTTTTGTGTCTGTACCCGCAGATGAATGCTAACAGGAATGGGAAGGGCCCATCCATTATTTGTCAAGATATGTCACGGAGCAACCGACCGACAATTTTATCTCCTGTGTCACCCCACTATTATTCATCTTTATTTTCCTCACCAGCAAGCGTTGGGAATGCAGAACATTTAACATTCTCTCAGGGTTTTTTTTTTTTTTTTTTTCCTCCTTCTCTGGCTGGATTTCAAATTGATCTTTTCAAGTTTCAGGGTGACTGATAGAGCAGAAGGACGGAGACTGATGGATCAGCAAGCGAGGACAGACTTCCTGCGGAGTCGCGGTGGCATGAAACAGACTCCGGCGTTCAAATGAAAATTCAGGAGTGTGTTACATGGAGAGCAGATGGAGGACATGAGGCGGCGGCGGCGGGGACGGCGGTCTGTGTGCGGATGCGTGTTTGTTTTTTGACTGGCATCTTCGAATGCTGTTTGCCTCCTTTGGGGCTTTAATGGCCATCGTACATCACAGTGCTGGAGTCCCGCCCCTCCCTCCCTCCCACTTACCCGCAACCCCACCCCGTCCCCTGTTGAGGCTGCAGCCCAAAACAAGCTAATGATCAGAGTTTGCAAAGGGAATGAAGATGTATGAGGCCCGAGTCGGCGTGTCTGGTCCTGAAGTAGACGTAAAATACCTCGGGACGGAAAACCACCCGGCGTAAGTGCTTCTCATCAGTTACACCTCTTTGCCGGTTCGTGCTGAGTAATCGATGCTTGCCATGCACCTGCAAGGTAAACGCCTTTGCCTGCGTTTTCAGACGAGCAGGTAACTATCAGAAACCCGTTTCTTTTCGTAATCTCTTAGCAAAGGGTGTGATCTCGTTAAATCTTGGCTTTCTCTCCCAGCGCTCCCAACTACTCATAAAAAGAGTATAAATGCTATAATAAGGGCACTCAAGAGAGGCCAACAGACCACCCGCCTCTCATAAGCAAATCTGCAAATGCAACCATCAAAGATGTCCGGCTATATTCCTAAAGAATTAATGAAAACGTTCAAAAAGAAATCTCCCAGTGGCCCACAAATAAAATCCAAAGCTGTGTGTGTGTATGTGTGTACATATAAGTGTATTTCCAAAAGCATCCAGACACATTTCTAATTATTCTGTGACATCAATCAACTGATCTTGATCAGCTAGGTGGTGTCTTTTGCAGCTCGTGGTTGGCACGGTGATGCTAACTGCTCAATGTCTTCCGGCTGAGGGGAGGACCCCACCGAGAGAGAGACGCCTCCCAAACTGTAACTCGTCTCTCAAAGATGAGCCGCCGTCAGCTCGATTTTTATGTTGCGGTAGGAGAGTTTCGTGAGTGCAGTGAGATACTTTGCGTTTACGGCGTCAAAGGTGTGGGAGATAGAGAGTTTAAAATGTGCCATCTTCAGTTTTGGCCCATAGAAATCCTTGTGTTGCTCCTTTTACTCGGAGGGTCTCTGAGCAAAAGGTGCATCCTTTTGCTTGTGTACGTCGTGTGAAAGAAGACAATTTTTTTTACTTTTTTTGGACAAAGAAACATGCATGTGAACAATAAAATTTGTTCAGAGCAGGTCAACTCCTTTTCCCCCACATCCTGTGCATTGTTACCCACTGGGATGCAACACTCCATTGATCTAGCGTGATACACTGATTGGGCGATCAAACATCCATCATTGCAAAGTGAAAGCACCAATCCATATCGTGCTCGTCTAGCATTTTATTTTGAAATCCCCGTGGCGCACATCCCGCCGCTACTGTGGCGCCCAACAAACGCTCAACATGAGAAATGTGGCTCTGCATGGTGAACATGAGGCGCACGTTTACTTTGCAAACCTGCGACCGTAAGATCATAATGCGATGGAGCTTGTGATTTACACACCCCGCCCAGCGCCCGCTCATGTGCTCCACCTCCAAATCTTAACAAAAAGGAGAAAAACACCTAACGCGTGTGCTCTTGTGATTCGGCTCTTTCCCAGAAGTCAACGGGCTCTTACCTTGGTTGAGGCTCCACCCCTCCAGTAGTTGCAGACGGGCGGGCGAACGAAGAAACCCAGAAGAAAAAAAAAAGGAAAATCCTGGTAGAGTGAATAGAATCTGACAGCGTTTACACAATTCAATAATTCCAGCATCCCCGAAGTTGTTTTTAAACTTATTTATTTTCTTGAGGGAAGATCAGATCCTTCATTAAATATTTACTTACAGTATTTACAGTCAAAGGCTATCATACATGGCTTGGTCACATGCACATCGTCATATAAAAAAAAAAACCCAAAAACAAACAAAAGCTGTACACACATTTACACTCATTTAAGAAGGAGTAGTCTGTGCAATAAAAGGCACAAAAAGACCTTTGACCCTGCGGTCACGTCCCGCGTTACCAGTTTCACAGACGCTGCCGCGATAGTGTACGTCGCGTTGCCGTAAGACACGTGGATGGGCGATAGCAGCAAGAGCCGCGAGCAGCCGTCTTGATTGCGTCCGTACGCAGCCCCGCTCCCCCTCAGCCCGCCTCGGGCAGGCGCGGGAGGCGTCGCCTCGGCCGCGGTGACGGAGCGAGCCGAGACGTCCTCTGGCTTAAAACGGAATTTCACAACACGCCGGACAATCCGCAGAGATTTTCGGGAAGGGGCGGGCGGGGTTGGCGGCGGTGTTAAGCTGAGTGTTGATTATTCGCCTGCATGAACATTCCGTTTGCGTAAGGCAGTGAGGCCTGTTGGCTGAGGCACAAGGCTGGAGCTTTTCATCAGTTGGCCGACGCGAGGAGGTGGGCCGGGGCTGGAGGTCCGGGCGGGGGTAGGAGGGGGACGCCGGCACTCGAGATCAGATGACAGCAGGAGGAGTTAAAAGTCACCGCAAACCGAATCTGAAGGTTTGGTCCGGTCGACTCGTCTGTTACTTTTTCACTACTTGCAAGTCTGCAATTGGTCCAATCGGTGGTCATCCATGGAGCTACCACTGGGGGGCGTTTTTCATTCAGCTATTAGCTATTCAAGTGATATTTGGCTTTGGTAAGAAAGAAAGAAAAAAAAAAAAGCTTTTCTTATTTAAACCAGGTGCTACTGGCAGGCAATGAGGATTTACAATGGATTTTCTTATTTTTAAACAATGTTAGGGGGAAAAAAAGCGCCACCAGCTGGTGAAACAATTATATTTAGGGTGGGCATTTCAGGTTCAGAGCATGTCATGCTCTCGAAGCTCAGGAAAAACGCCCGTGGAAACAAAAGGTGGACTCGCATCCACAAAGTCTGTACAACTGCTGAGTCCCAGCCAAAAAGTCTCACAGGAAGTAAAACAACAACAACAATAACAACAACCAAAAAAAAGCCTCTTTAAAGGCAGGTCGTCCTCTGTTAACTGGACCGTATCAGCACCGACTACAATATCATCGATTTCTAAACCTACTGCAGATTTCTTCTTTTATTTAAAAAAAAAAAACCTGTTCTTTTCAGTACATTGTCAGTGGAGTTTGGAACATTTATCGATGTAAACTACTTGAAGTCTGTAACTAGGCTTATGTGGAGTATTCACACAGTGTTCATTTATCCAAAGTGCACGTAAAAATCCTAACTTGCAGAAACGATGCTGAGGGCATCTGATGAGAAAGGAGTCAGTTAACCTTGGTAATATTAAAAATGAAAACAAACAAGGTATGACAAGTATATACACATCGGCACGAGCCTCGAGGATGGGGAGGGGGGGGCTTTGGTTGGGGGCTAATCAACGTCAGACTACATCATGTCAGACTTATTATTTGGAGATTCTGATTGGCACTGCTACTGTCGATCCTGCAAAGCTCGCTCCATCATTCCGCTACGCATTTTTCATGCATAATTCACAGACGACTGTCGAGGCGTCGCAATCTCAACCGATAACCAAATCACGGACATATTTGGTCAACGAATCTAGGCAGGGGTTAAGGATTCAAGGGACGATACAGGAAGGGGGGTGGGGGTGCCTCGCCCCTTTAAAGTGATGTGTCCTTTGCGGTTCAAGTGAACTCGTCAGTACCACTAACAACATGCAGCCTTCAGCGAATGTACAAGCGCGGGGCACCTCAGAGTGTCCACAGCTACACAACTACGAGATCTTCTCTAGCGATAAATAGGAGTCTAGAAAGGTGAAAAAAAACCCAAAAAAACAGATTAGGCTCTCTTAGCGTATTATAGCATGTTGCAGACTACAGAAGTGGTGCGCGGGGGGGTCAGTGTGGCTAATTGGCACAGATAAATACATAGTGTACAGTAAAGAGCCCAGTGGACCGCGACTTTGACCTCAAGTCGAAGCATATTAAGTAGGTTAGTTGCCCTACTGACCACATGCCGTACCGTTCACTTCGTTCTAATATACAGCAGACAAATACCACGTTTATACACATCCCGAAAAGCAATTATGGCCAAAAAAAAAAAAAAAAAAAAACCAAACAAATGCACATCTTTGCGAGGATTTCAGCTTTGGCCCACATCGGGAAGGACTCATCCACATGACGAGAGTTTTGTACACAAAAGCATATATAGATAATAATTACAGAGAAACAATGTAAAAGCAAAACAAAAAAAAAAACAAAAAAAGATGGTATTGTATCGTAAAAGGGGTAGTACGCTTCTATCTCAACGTAGAAAAGGAAAAGAAAGAAATCTCTCAAACAAACAAGGCATTTGGCAAATTCAAAAGCACTACTTAAATTCACAAGGTCAAGTAATGAATTAATTATGACTAAAAATTTTTCCCTCAACCTTTACCTGAGTTTCCTAACATAGTAGAACACTGAAACCAAGAACACTTTGATGAATCACCTTCATCCGCGCGTCTGCATCCATCATTTCTCATGGAGGGTTTGAGTGGCTCATAATTATTCCAACATAAGCAACTATGGATGCTCTTTCGAGACGGCTGCATCCTTTCATTTGACGACAAACGCTTCTAAGTGTTTTTTGTTTTTTTGTTGTTTTTTTTAATCGCCACCTTGGCAGAAGGGGGGAGCTCTTTCAAAGCTGATGAACGATAACCAGGTTTCCAAAAAGGACACTACAAACGCAGATGACCGAGGAGTCGATCCTGGGGTGAGGCGTCTGGAGTTTGCTGCCGCGCGTCCTCATGGAGTTACAGTATATAGGAAGATTCACGCCGAGAAAAGTAATGTGAACTGTTTGCTATTCTGCCAATTTGGAGGCATCAGAGGGAAAGATAAGTGAACTGAATTGGCTCGCCACTGTTTGCTTGTTGGGTGCTGAATTTGCTTCATTCGAGAGGCTCGCCGAGGGATGCCAAGACCTATCAGGCAAGACAGATAACCAAAACATCCACTCAAATCTTGTGTTTGTGCGCAGCCACACTTTGTGCATATGTGTGTGCCCACACATAATCTGCCATGCGAACACATTTGTACATCAGTGCAAGGGTAAAAGGAAGTTGCTTCCTGTTTTTTTTTTCTTTTTTTTTTTCTTTTTTTTTAATGTAGCAGCAAATAGTGGGTGGAAGAAAACTGGAATTTTAATAGGAAACCATCTCAGTTCTGACCTACTTTCAATCTCGCCTGCAAAGCTGCTGAGCTGCGAAAAAACCCCACTAATTTAATTGGCTTCAGAGAGAAGGTCCATAGCTGGTTGGTCAGTCCGACACAGCTGCTGACCTCAAAGATCAGAACGGTGTGGACGGAAGATTGGTGGGGAAAAAAAGGAAAAAGAGAGAGAAAGAGACAGAAAAAAAAAAAGAAACAGGATTCTGGGAGGGTTTCTATCACCTGCTTTGTGGAGGGAAAGCGGCTGGCGTGCGCCTCACACTGGAGGACGGCAATGACCGATGAAGCGCCTGACCGGAGGTGGAACTGTGGGTGTGCTCGCCCTCCCAAGAGGTGTTTGCTTTCGCTGCAGTTTTGGGCTTCGCAGAGGAGATATGTAATCCAGTCAGATCCTCCGAGGCCAATAGTGACTCCCTAATTTGTGCTAGTGGACGTGTGCTTCTCCGCACGCAAGGTCAGCATCGAGACAGTCCGATTTGCCGGCGAGACCACCGAGGACGCGTCCACGCGGGGCCGATGGGGGGCCGGACGCGTCGAGCACCAGGATTTTTGTGCACAGAGACCCGTAAAAAAACAAAAAAAAAACAAAAAACAAATGTTCCCTCCAGCGTCACGCCAGAGCTCAGAACTACTG
Organism: Dactylopterus volitans; assembly: GCA_901007715.1. Lineage (NCBI taxonomy): Eukaryota > Metazoa > Chordata > Actinopteri > Syngnathiformes > Dactylopteridae > Dactylopterus > Dactylopterus volitans. The sequence goes on along the minus strand of CAAKHG010049942.1, from coordinate 28,472 downwards.
AGGTAGGGGAAATAATAAATTAAAACAGTCGTTAAAAAAGAAAGAAAAACAAACAAACAAACAAAACAACTACTTAAGTTTCAGTGACATACTGAGAGGAATTTAGACGATAAACAGAAACAGGCTGTCAAGTATTTTGTGTAACATCAGCGAGCGGTAAGGGGTCGTCCTCAACGCCCCCCCCGGAGCAGCCGCAAATGAGCGGCTCTCGACCGGGGAAAGTCCCAGGGAGCGTCCCTCCAGCGTCCCTCCGACAGCCACGTCATGACCTCCGGACAAAAGCTACATGGATGTACATGTGAAATGAATCTCCGTCAGGGATTCGACTCTCCGCGGCGAAAGAACGGGACACTTTCTTTTAATACCACGTAGTTTTGCTGTCAGGAGAGGGAAAATGGCTCCGCGGGGCTGGAAGATGCGCTTTTTTCTTGTCCAAGTCGCATCACACCTTAAATGGCACTTTCCAACTTGGCATTAAAAAAGGAGAAAAAAAAATCTGAAAGGCAAATAGTTGCTTTTTTTTTTGTTTGTTTGCCTGCTTTGCTTTTCTCTTTTCTTGCCTCTGAATAGATATTCCATTTTTTTTTTGTCATGTTTCAAAGCGGCAAAGAAATTTTTAAAATTTCTTTTTCTTTTTTTTTTGACTGTGACATCCCCGTGCCTGAAGTGAGGTCACAGATCAGTGGCTGAAGTTGTACCGAGATGGTCCGCCGCTGTCACTTCGCTCGTCACCTCTTCCTCCACACCTTTGACAGCCAGATCTTCACTGTCTTGTCACTAGAAAGAGGGATGGTGGGAGGGATGAAGGGAGCAGGGGTGGGACGAAGGGGGGAGGGGCGGGGGGGGGGTGGTGAGAATAAAGAAAAGGGGGGAAAAGAAACAGGGGGGGGGGAAAAAAAAAAAAAAAA
>CAAKHG010049942.1:16617-27544 GCA_901007715.1 Dactylopterus volitans | reverse complement strand
GACGAAGGGGGGTGGGGCGGGGGGGGGTTGATGAGAATAGAGAAGTGAGGAAAACACAACAGAGGGAGAGAATAACACTACATCAATCAGGCAGACTTCTGTTTCAAAACAGCCCATTGTACATCAGACACAACACAAAGAGGCTGGCTTCAAAGCGCACTTCACACACACACACACATGCCCACACACACTTCATTAAAGACCATTCCCCACAGTGTCAGTGAAGTAAAACACCTCTCTAGCCTCTATTTTTTTTTTTTTTTTGGTATTAGAGTAACTTTCTCGCAGCTCGCACTGGCCCATGTGGCAGCTAACGGGAGAGAACGCGTTAACGAGCTTTGGAGGAGACTTTGTTATTATGGATGGCCGCTCCAGGCTCGATGCTAAGCTAAACAGCTGCTGGCAGATTTATATCAAACATCAAAAAAAACAAAACCCAAAAAAAACCAAGGGACACATGCAAAGATACACTCACCGGCCACTCGTTTACGCAAATTTCTCAACAGCCAATCATATGGCAGCAACTCGACGCATCGTGGCATGCAGACATGGTCAAGATGATCTGCTGAAGTTCAGTGGTGGTTTAAGTGGCTTTGAATGTGTCATGGTTGTTGGTCTGAGGACTTCAGCAGCGGCTGATCCACTGGACACACAACCATCTAAATATCAAGATACCGAATGATGGCCAGTTCTCTGGTGATGCCAGAGGAGAACGGCCAGACTGGTTCCAGCTGACAGAAAGACAACAGCTCCTCAAAGCCGAGGTCTGCACAAGAGCATCTCTGAACCCACAACACGTCCAACCTTGAGAGCAGATGGGCTCCAGCAGCGGAGTACCTTCTATTAACGAGATGATAAAGTAGCTGGTGAGTGTATATAATGTATTAAAAGTTATTCTGAGCAGAACTGAGTAATTAATTTGGTCAATGAACCAGAAACCGATAAAAAAAAAAAAGAACCCTCAACCGATTAAAAAAAGAAGAAAAAAAAAAGCAGAGTCAAGCAGTGCCGCGTGCCAAACCAATGAAAGGAAATGAGAGAAAGATCGAAAGAAGAAATAGACCGATAAGGTAAAGAAAACAGAAAAGCGCGGGTGTCACCCAGGTAGGGGAAAAGGATGTGAAGGTGGAAACGACTTTAAGAGAGTACCAGAGAAAAGGAGGGTGGCAATCATGGGAGGCTGGTGGCTCGGCCCTTGATGGCCAGGACGCGTCGAGGAAGACACGGGGTCAAGCCAGGCACATAACTCCACAGCTTCACCCTGCAGTCACTGGGGTCAAAACAAGGGAGAAGTGGGGAGGAGGGGGAAGGAGGAGGAGGAGGAAGAAGGGGAGGAACGCAGAGTTTGAGAGGCCAAACAGGACGGCATGTTTGTCCAGCGAGCGAACAGCCAAGAGATGATGAAGAGTGAAGGCGTGAGGACAGCGAGAGAACCAGAAGGCTGGAGGAACAGGGGAGCTAACGGGGTCGGCCTCGCTGGACGCCGCCTTTTAGGTGGAGAAACGGGAGGATGGACACAGACGGACTGGACGTCAGACGGCCCCACTCAAGACGGCCGCAAACGAGCAAACAAGACATCCGATCCATCTGACGCGATGAGATCCACGAAACGCAGACATGGAGACAAACAGGATGCAGTATGGAGCCTCTACACACCACCACACACACGCGCGCGCGCGCGCACACACACTCAGTAACCTGCGCACAGATGAATGCTTCAGATGACGTGCACATGAATCATAACAGCATCTCAGTTCCATAAATGCAACATATATTAGAAAGCCCCCCCTCCCAAACCAGCTTCAATAAGCCCTTTTCTGATCCAAAAACCCCTTTCCGGTGATAATGTTCAAGATTTTCCTTTTTGTCAATGAACCACACAAAATCCAACAGCGCACCAGCCTGTCTGTTGGTGCATTTAACAGCCAGTCTGTTCCTAACAGATTTAACTATTCAGAAATGGGTCACATATTCAGTCCGATTTTTTATTTTTTATTTTTTTAAAAAGGCTGATTAGACTGTAGTTTTGGTCGTCATATGGGCAGCGGAGACGTCACCGGGAAACTTCGAGGACTTTGCCGGCAGGAAGGACAGCTGGGCAACTTTAGCGGTTATTTCAGTTTCTCCACACTCCCACAGGGTTGGCCAGGATCTCATGATCACTCATGTTCAGTATTGTCTACTGGGTGTCGTGCTCCTATTGCTTCTTTAATGGCTGATCTAAAATGTGAGCTTTTCCGCCTTCTCGCTTACATTTCGTAAACGTTACTATGCTCACAGTAAAAACTAAAAACTGGAGTCCTGCCAAGAAAACATTCATTTATCCAACTTGCCGAATAGAGATGACGCGTTAATTTGGAAAAAAATGATCTATGAATAACTAGAGGTAAGGCTACCTTATTGCCATTATATCTGAATTTACAACAATATTACAAGGTTAGAAAGGAGGGTTGGGACTGATTACAGCCCTTTTGTTTCTTGCAGCCTACTTTGCAGCCTCGTTTAAATAGTTTCAACATGACCCAAACGCCCCCAAATCCCTGCATTGCTTATGTACCACGTTAATATTTGCAGCAGCTGTCAGCACTCATGTCAAAATCCGCTCGCATTTTTATTACTCATAACAACAAATGCGAGGAAAAAGGCATCCGGGGTGATGCAGTAGAACTTTTTTTTTTTTTTTCTTTTAAATACCTGGACGCAGTGAAAATCTGCCTCGAGTTGGTACATATGGCGTTGATTGGGCTTTCGTGACCTCTGACTTCTCCGATGGGAGTGAAGTTGTCCACGTTCCACACCTTCAGCATGCCGCCCCGACAGCCGCTCAGCAGCATGGGCCGGCCCGGGACATATGCCAGAGCGCACACCCAGTCCTTATGGGCGTTGGGGATTTGCTGCGGAGTGAAGGAAGAGAGACACTGAGAGTCAGTGAGAGAGACATCTCTTATACCCATGTGTATCACAGGCAGCCCTGCTATGAATATTTATCGGAGCGGTATATGGTTGTGTTTTGACTCACAGACGCGCCAGCGTCTGAAGAAAAATTCAAAACTCACATAAAACCAAGTGCTACTGGAAATGTTTATCTGCACCCTCTATTGCTGGAGATGGATATAAATATGCATGGTTAGAGACTAAGGAATGTGCGACTGTAAAACTGGGTGTGCTGAACTAGTGCGACGATCTGTTTTGTTCCATAAATAATAATCCAATGGTTGAAGAACTGTTGAGGACGTGAGTCACATGGCTTACTGCTCGCTTAAAATAGCAGCGTCATGAAAACAAATATTCAGTGTTTCGTGCTCGGATATAAATTATGAAGCAGTATATTTCTTAAATGGGGACATATACAACATGGTTGCTAGGGAACAATGCAAGTATGGCTCGAAACCCACTACCAAAGTTATTCTTAGCCGGTGTGGCTTCCAGCGTGATTCACTCCATCAAAAGCGGGACGATTACCTGCCTCATGTTTCCTAAGATAATCGCGTTGACGTGAACCTCGAGCTTCAAAGCAACAGGAGAACAAACATGGAACATGTGCACCTCTAGATAATATATGCGGGGAGCCTTAAAGGTTCGGAGGAAGCCTGAGCGACGTTCCCGTCTCTCTGCACTTTCAAGAATTATCTTCACTTCAAATTAAAACTGTTTGGAACACGGTGAATGCTCATGTTAGACAGAGCTAATCTCTATATGGCTTTTTCAGCGTGTGCTTTCAATTAGGCGCCGCACAATAGACTGGAGGTTTTTATGAGGGGTCAAACAAAGCCGGAGATTCAAACGCCCCCCTTGGATCCCTCCAGCAGTTTGTGCTCGCGCTATTTTGGTATCGCGCTTGATTCATTCATGGCTTCGGCTCCAGTCAAATGATGTAAAGAAGCTATTGTAACACACTGACACATAAAAACAAGCCTCCTGGCTTCTGCAGACTTGTTTCTGTATGAATTCTATATAGGATACATTAATAAATCGCTTACTTAACACATGCAAGCCACATGAGGCTTAATAAAACTTTTTAAACCTCCTAATTTTAAACCCCTCTAATTACCTAATTTTTCCTATCTTGGTACTAATTGTTATTTTCACGTAGAATATTGAGAAAAAAATTTACTCCACACATTTACATTTTATTACGGCTTCTGAGGAGCCTCACATACTTGCTTCTCCGTACACATATTCCTTACTGCAGCAGTCTGGAGCCGATTGTTTATCATGCAGATGACTGATGCAGCGAAATCTGTGGGATCAACGTGAATCCGGGGATTTATGTTCCTTAAGTGTTCTCCCACCTCTCAAGAGATTATACACCATAGAAAAAAAAAAAAATCAGTGTTTGACGTTTCAATGTATTTCACATAGAGTACAAATAGCTATGATATCCTGCAAGAAAAGGAGTTAACCCATAACAACCCACTGTCACCGACCATTTAAATGCTCCTGGAAAGTTCCATTAAGAGCTTTTATCGTGTCTTTAACTAATAAAGCCCGAACATGACACTTGCGGGACATCCAGGTCGCGTCATGTGACGACGTGTGAATTTGGGAACCCGGGATATCATTTCCAAAATGGCGGAGCACCTGGTCAGCAGGTGCGACAGAATGGACTTCATTTCTAAAGGCTTGTTTTTGTTTTGATTTTTGGCACTAAAGGCGAGCTGCAAACCATTCAACAATCATACATGCTTAGATAACTTTTAACCTGTTCTAGACACATTTCTTAAAATTGATATTAAACAAGTCGGGGAAAATGCCATGCCATATGTCACATGGGCCTTCTCACCTTTCAATTCAATGTGACGTATTTGTCATAAATAAGAAAAACGAGATTTGTAAGCGTGGTAGGGGGCTGTGTAGTAGTGGTCTCGGCACCGTCACTACGTGGAGCTTGCATAACGGAGCCCGGGTTTGTTGACTGTGACATGCTGTTGCGGCTGCGCTAGCAGTAGTAGCACGTGCTAGGGGTCTACTTGGCCTTAGGGGGGTGACTCCGGGACGCCAGAGATCTCCGTCTAGCCTCCTGGAGGCGTCATGGGACCAACTACACGGAACACCGATGAGGGGAAGTTCCCACCTGATGACCCCAGAGACATGTTCGCTATCACTGCTCCCTGGTCTGCAAAGATAGGCTGTGCCATGAGCTCTCTTCACCGAGAGATTCTTGTGCTTGCTATGAGCCTGTCTGTTGTATATCCCACATAAATTTCCGGGTCTGGGCTCTTCTGAGTTAAACCTAAATTAAGTGATGTGTTTTGATTCTTTCTACCCTTACAATGAATCATTTGGCTCAGGATAATTCCCTCTTGAAAGAATCTCAAGCTCTTTTATGTGCAGTCATTATTTTTTCGTCCAACATGATTTAGGCATACAGATGGATGCTCAGCTCGATGTACCAGATCATTAGTGGTGTGCAGCTTGACAATGAAATAAATTCTTCTGATCCCAAATGTTTCTGTTCCAGCGATTGATATCTAAACGCAGTGAGTTTGGCGTCAACGTGCAGAAGCAGAGATATGCAAACTAGTCTGTTGATCAATCTGATTAGAACTCCCTCTCCCTCTGGCACTCGTAATAATCATAATCGTACCACAGCCGTATATGTAACACATGATTTACATGTAGCTTACAAAATGTGAGTCTGCGTGTGACAGCTCGCCAGTGCTGTGCGATGCCAGCGCAACGCCGCTTCCTGTCCTCCATGTCAGGCATTATTCATTATTCTAAGTAATTAATGAAGTTGCTGCTGTTGTGCCACGTTTGTAAAGTGTCTGTATCGACACCGGTGCAACGATACCAGCCCAGATTTAACTTGGAATCAGATCAGAGAGGAGAAGGAAGGCTAACGTGACTCGGTCGCTTTCAAGATTCACAACAGAACAACTGGTTTTACTCATGTAGAGATGAAACGCTGGCGTAGCAACAATGTTTAGTTACATTTTCTGCCTTAACAATGTTGACAACAGATGGAATGAAGCTATGAATTCATGCTGGGTACGCTCACTTTGCTCCGCTTGCATCAGCATGTCATCCAATGAGCGGGGCGTGATGGACCTGGGGTTTTTTTACGCCGTTTAACTGACTATTTGGCGATCATGTGACGCCAGCATGGACGCCAGCATGGACGCCCTGCAGCGGTCTCTTCTACAGCAACATGTTCTTTTGGTTGAAAAGGATGCTCTGACAAATCACTTATCGATATGGCGCCGCCGCTTGCACCGCTGTCTCCGTTTACACGACGTGCATCGATGTGATCCATCCTTATTGGTTATTTTAAACTCTCAAAAATTGATTAAAGTATCGGTTAAAAATTTTTTTAAGAGAAAATCTATATTTCCAATTGATTCAATATCAAGGTCAGGGGAGTTTTGTCATTTCTAGATGGACTTTGTAGGTCAGAAAAGTTTGACAAATTAAGTCGTTTAAGATATTTGTGAGTTGCACTCTTCTCGCCACACAGGAGACAAAGCCAAACCTGTAAAGGAAGTGCAAAGTTCTATTTTGACTATTTCTTATTTCTGCAACACCCATCAAATCGCTGCATGAAGCCAGTGCACGTGATTTTCAGATTGTTGAACTCACAAAGTTGCAGAAGGTGTGATACGCAGACCCTCAAAATTCAAATTTCTGTAAGTGGGGTGTGTTCCGGTGCTGCTTGACCCTCTGATGTCAGGGATGAAGCCTGGTGACCCCTTGTGACTTCATACTGGTGCCCTCCACAATCAACACGATTAGAGCTGCAATAAGGAGTATAAGCTCCAAAAATAAAGTTCTCACATCCAGTACATCTTCTGTACCTCTCTATGTTTCACTGGGTAAAATGTGTTAATGCTTTCCAACACCTCAAAGCAACAACAGTTACATAAGCATGTTGACAAACCAGTAACACCTCTAACTGGAGTACAAAACACGTATAAATTCAAACGTGGCTTTTGGAAGGCATATTTGAATATTTATAACTAATCTTTGGAGTGGCTAAACTACAGTGTGCAGTATTACAAACAAACTTCTCCGCACAGTCCCATGAGTCACACACACGATGCCGTATGCATTTTAATGGAGCGCTCAAAGCAAAACGGCTAACAGCGGCAAACCTGGAGGAGGTGGACTTCCAGAGTCAACTGTAATATTTTCTATTGTACCCAAAGCCGCAATTTGATCCTATTACATAATTAGACAGAGAATACCGAGTTAGAGAGGCTGTAAAATGGATTGTGTTGGCTGCTCCACAAATGAGGTTGCGGTCATGTTCCACAGACCACAGCAATGACTCTGTTTAATTCATTTAATCTGAACTGAAATAATAAGCACCCTATTTTCCCATTTTGTCTGCTGACAAAAATAGATAGTAAACAGAGGTGGGGGAGTGGGGTGGCAGAGGCTAAACAGAACTTTTGCACACACACAAAAAAAAAAAAAACTTGAGAAAGCGCTACTTAATATGCATATTACTGTGCATGCAAATCAAAGTTGCATCCACCCACGAGGTATAATGTTATGCATTATTAACATGTAGAGGCAACAGAGGATACGCAGGAGACACAGCAGAAGTCAGTGCATACAAAAGAAACACACAAACGCGCACGCACACACACACACACACACACAGAGCATGACATTGCTGGGTGGTACCTGTGGCTGTGACGCTGACAGCCGTTTCCTGCCGCATTACCCGCGATGACACTCTGTTGACTTCCTGCACACAGTGAGCGCTCTTGATAAAGGAAGACGCGAGGGGATGCACTCGGGCGGCAGGAAGCCGCTCAGGTGAGCACCGGCTGCGCGGCGTCTCACTCTAATGGCCGAGCCAGTGTCGAATAACAAGTGAGACGCGGCGTGTGTCTTTTCAGGTCCGTGTCAGCGGTATACGGAAAAAAAAGAGGCCGCAGCGGCTGCATAAACCGCTTTGACAGACGTGTTCATTCTGGGCGTTTTTATTGAAGTCTGCTTCCATTGATGTGACCTTAAACATCAGCCGAAAACATTCAAGAGTGCGGCTGCAACAAATGAACGCTAAGCTGAATTGGAATTTTCTCTTCACTCACTCAGTTTGGCAGCCTCTTAGTTGGAGGGGTTTGTTTTGTTTGATTTTTTTTTCTTTTTTTTGCTTTAAGCAATCAGCTGATGTCATTTTCAGTTGACATGGAAGCGGGCACTTGAATCTGAGAGCTGCAAAGGTTACAGATTTCCTTCTGAAAGTCCAATTATAACAATCTCTAGAGCTGCACGGCAGAACGAGGCCATTTGCAACACATTATAAATTGGCCCTGCACAGGAATTGGGGTCCTGCACAATGCAAATCTCATGGGACCAGGTGGTTTTGTTTTCACTGTGTGTGGGAGCGGGTGGTTAAAGAAAAAATAAACAGTTGGTTACCGCTTTGCTAGATAACCATACGGATGGGAGCACCAAATGACACAAGCCTTTGCATTCAGACATATGGAGGGGAAAGCAGCAACGGAGCTAAAACCCATTATTGGAACATGCCCACAGGTGTTACTTAATTAATATCACAATATGTTTTCCCGGTGGGACGATGGAAAGCATAAAATCAATGGAACCCTCTTGTGTGGGAGTGGATGTTAAGGATGTTTTGCCGGTGTGGGCAGGAACGGACAGGCACATTGTGGGAATTGGCGGGAGTGGACGGGATTAGAAATCCAACAGGATTATGAAAACCGCCTGAGTGCAGGTAAGGCAGTGACGGCGCTATGCAAATGCAGCCCGTCTTACAATTTAGTTTCTGTTTAGTCGCTATTTTCCACAGATGTATCTAAGTAGCTGGCAGGCAGTGTATGAAGACCATGCCCTTAATGCAATCTACAAAAATAAAACAACAAAGTCTAAGAGTCCCAGGTGATGGCTTGAATTTGTCTTTTCAGACCAAATGTTCAATTGACAACAGCATAACACACGTTTGAAAGCAATGTTTGCTTGATATCAAATCCTCATGGGGTCCCTCATGGATCTGCGCTCTTTATTATTTATACAAGTAACTTGCCAATTGTGATCTAATCGGATGCATATCCTTTTAACTAATAATACTAAAATATTCAGAGTAATCAATCAGGACACTGACAGACTCCATATTTAATGGGGGGAGGGGGTCTCTGCAGCAACTGGTAACTGGTACAATCGTTGAAATTAAATCCAGCAAATTTAAACAATTAAACATTGGGTTTGCTATCTAGCTGGAGAATTGGTGGGTCAGCACGCGATAAAGGAAAAGGACATATAAATAGTGGCTGACAGTTAACTAAAATTCCAATAGCACCTTTAAAGAAAACAACAAGGCAAACTGTTCGCGATAATCTTTTTGAACTTGAACAAAGGAAGATTTCGAGCAACATACACATGCTTGGTGAGATTAAATCGGTCTGGTGTCTTTCAGAATATAGAAGAACTTAAGAGGGCCAAGAGAAGAGCTACTAAACTAGTAATTCAATATCTGGGGGAGATCTCACATGAAAGGAGGTTATTGAGGCATTTAAATGTGGTCATGGAATCTATAATATCACAGCCAGGCCTGTCATGGAATAATAGGTCTGATCTAAGACAGAACTCCTTGAAATTATTCCCATTTTCACACATTGTGCTTTAAAAAGGATAGAATGAGCTCCCAGAAGATACAGACTAGGCTCCTTCAAGAAATTCTTTTAAAAAACAGATTTGACAAATCCGGGTCAGAAAATGATTGTCCATTTGATTATACAGCTGACTTTCACTCATTGTGAAGTTACTGTTATTCTAGGCATGCATATTGCAGAATTGTGTGATTTTTTTTTTGGTTTGGATTTATATCCTGTAACAGAAAATGTTCAATATATTTCAGTGAAAAGTTATGTCCAATTATCACCAACAGCAACCACCTTTAAAAAAAAACCCCAAAAAAACCCCACATAACTGCACTGTATCTTTACTTTGTGCAGACTATCTGCACTGCCTACACCCTATGGAAAAACTGGCTTTAATAACAAGATGATAAGGTTCAAGAGATCATGACTTTAAAGCCTCCGAGAAAAGGGACTCTGCATGTTTTCACCTGCGGGTTCGTGCTACATAACGTCACGAGCAGCACTGAAGCAGAGTCAGGGAGGCGTGCTTTAAACTTTGATATATGAACCCCACGCTCACATGAATATACAAGCACTTTGCTTCCAGCTCAACTCATCCCCGCTGGCTTCATATAGCGCGCTGCAAAAAAATACATCAGGCAAACATAACCTGGATTTTAAGCAGTGCATGTCGATATGACACGATGAAAGATGCGTCCCACAGGCAGCAAGACAAAGCCTCTCCATATATCGTAGAAATTTAGGCCGGGGCACACACCTGAGTGAGCTCCTGCTGCTCCAGAGCCCATTTCTTGATGCCGTTGTCTCTCGACCCACTGAACAGCACGTCTCCCTGCACAGCCAGACACTCGATGCCATCGTAATGTGGTGGCTCAAAGTTGTGGGCCGGGCCTACGTTACCCAGCATTCCCTCTGCCACATCAAACACCTGTCAAGCGGAGCACCACAGAACATGTGACGGGAGACATCTTATCAGGATGCCTGAAAATCTAGGTTGGGATATGGTCTGAGTATGTGTGTGTGCGTGTGTGTGTGTGTGCGTGTGTGTGTGTGCACGTGTGTGTATGTGTGTGTGTTTGTTTGTTACCTTGACATAATGGTCTTTGGAGCCAGTGATTACTTGGTCTTTGCCCAGCAGAGACTGTCCCACTGTCAGACACATGACAGAGCCAATGTGGCCTGTCAGCTTCCCCATAGCTTGCATCCTATACACCCACACACACACATACACACACACATAAACACGCACACACACACACACACAAACACACACACACACACCAAGGGAGGCGAAGCAAAGGTCTGTGAAATTCATTACTTACAAGAAATCATTTTCAAGTTACCTGTTTCGCCGG
>CAAKHG010049940.1:6766-29416 GCA_901007715.1 Dactylopterus volitans | reverse complement strand
CAGACTGCAGCTCCGACCAATCAGATTCACACGAAGCAAAAATCCAGTCAAAACAGCTTTGGATGGCAACACTGGCGCGCGCGCGCACACACACACGAATATTGAAAACCTTTACTGCACCAACAGTGCTGTCAATCTAAAACTATGCGTCTATGCTATGTCAGTAGATCAAGTTAAAACTATGCAGCTGCTTTATGGCCATTTAATTATCAGTTTTATTTTGATAATTTCCCCCTCAAATGACCGCATAGTTAAACATTCCGATTGTCAAACTCTTGGTTTGAGCCTGCTTTTCCTCGCTGAAATGGAAAAGATTGGCGTGAAATTGGCTGCAATGACACATAATGTGTTGTTCTCATCATTGCGAAAGGTAATAACTGTTATTGCTGCGGTTGTACTTTCATCTGCTTTTGTGCATGTGCATGAAATAAAGCAAGATGGAAGCTGGGCTAACATCCCTGTATAGATTTTTTTTGTGTATGTCTCTGTGTGAGGGGCAAATGTGTGCCGCGCGTACGCTCTCGTAACTGTGTTTGTTTCAGCTGATGTGTTGTGCCAGCCAGATAAACACTGCTGTTCCTCTGAATGTTTGAATTGTTTGCCTCCCATGGGGAACATTCTTCCAAACATTCGTTTGCAAACAGATTTCAATAAAACTGTCAGCGTTTTGCAATCATATTGTGCATGCGTGTGTGTCTGTGTGCGCGCGCGCGTGTGTGTTTGTGTGTATGAGAGTGTTTGTGCATGTGCACCGACACCTTTGAGAATCATGTTATGCTCACACAATGAATACAAAAGTACTTTATGCGCGACTGTGATGGAATCAATTTGCCTCGTCTTTAAAAGGCAGCGCATCAGTGAACAAATTATCCATCATTACACTTCATTATGTGTACTCATGGACAACGGTGACTAATACTTGGCCTGAAATATCAGAGGCAGGATAGAGTGTTTTTTTTTTCTTTTTGAAAGGGTAAAACACATTTTTTCAAAGGCAAACATTTACATTATGAATCAAAAAACATCTATGACTTTGAGTTTCATAGTTTTTTTTTTTGTTTGTTTTTTTTAATTTTAGCCAAAGAGATGATTTTGTTTTGTTTTTTAGGCTGCTTATTTTTGGGCAGGAATTTCCAGGCTATCCTTAATTCTGATGTTAAATTGTAACTACAGCAGCCAGGGGGGAACAGTTGACCTTACCTTAATGAAACTAAGAAACTTCTCTGCATCTCTCAGGTTTTCTTATCTAGCACCAGTGACCAACTATCAAATATTCTTTTCCAATTTTTATTTGAATCTTTTTTTTTTTTTCTTTTTTCGGTGAATGTTGATGTGACCGGCAGGTTACTTTCATAAGTTTCAGACACACTGGACGGTTAAGTTACGACACATAGTTTGTTTGTGAGAGGCTACATGTTGGCTCAGTAATCCTGTGTGTTTTGATTCGGGCATAATCACAATTTATCTTTCACTTAACTTTACTAGTTGTGTATTTCATAGATGTTTCTTACAAACCCACTGGTTGTCTCACTTGCATGTCCTGAAGATCGTCAGTTTCGTCTAAGCACATGTGCTAAAAATCCGAATAGAAAACTAATTCTTCATTGAGATAAATGCTTAAGTGAGACACCGAAAAGAACAAAAGCAGCTGTCTCAACGGAAGTGACAGGTTCCCTCTTGTCAGATAAGACCTCGATGCACAGGTCGACCGAGTAACCGCACGCTCATATCCAATTGTTTTTAGTGCAAATGCAGTCAAAAGTCACCATCACTGGCTGTGATGGGCTGCAAATCGGCATGCGCTGAGAAGCTCCTGCAGGGGAGAATATTTGATGAAAGACTAAGAAAATGCCCTGTCATTTATTGGCAGCCATTGAAGTCAAAATCAATTTTTGCTACAACGGCTTTTCCATTTGAAAGTAGGTGAAAGAAGCACTCCGGGGAACAGATATAGATGATAAGCACCGAAATCTATCGGCGAGAACAGCCTCACATGTGAATTAAATGAATCTTGTCAGATGTCTCCTAGTCATCATGAATAATTTCTTTGTAGTTTGTTTATATTTAGGCTGTGAGAGGTTTCAGCGTGATTTGGCAACCTGCAGCGAACTGCTTGTGCATTTTCCAGAACAAACTGTCTTCTTTGCTGTTAAAGTGGCCCACAGTGTCAACAGCAGAGACTTTCTGGAGCCCTCTTGCATGCAATGAAACATATTCCTGGGGAAAAAAAATAAACCCCAACACACAGCACTTGTGAATGTTGAATGAAGTAATTTTGCTTTTATGTTGTAAGAAGTCTCCTCGCATTTTCATTAAGGCAGCACGGTGGGTGCCACAAGGTGTCAGACCTCGGTGTCTCTTATGCTGAGCTTGCCGATTTAAAGTTGTCCCATTATGTTTATTATATTTTTATTAGCTGGTGGACATATGGCCTTGCCAGAGGCTAAGGTCCCGCTAACAAACATTGCTGCCAAAAACTGAATACACACAGAAAAGCAGTCGTGCTGCAGCAGAGCAGCGCTTGACTCCCACATCCAGCTCCCATAGTTCCCACAGATCTGCACTGGGGGGGTCGTTTCACCTGCTGCAGCTCCTTCAACATGCAGCACTGTGCGCCGAGGAATATTATTCATATGTTATAACACTGCGACACAGCTATATGCTTGCTTATTTTCGAACAAGAGGGAGGAACCTATTGTTTACGTTCACAGGGTATGAGTACACTCTGTGCACTTGATGGGACATTCTGAGCGAAGATAATGTCCAATATCGAATGATTCAAGAGGTTTATATTTCAGTGAACTTTTAATTTATTTTCCTCTCTCCTCTTCTGCCTGTTTTTAAAATGAGACAGAAAACAATGAGGCAAAGACATTGCATATGAATGCAGATTTTTAGACACTGTGAAGGAAATGATAAATAATATCTCCAAAATGTGTGAGGGTACTTCACCTTTGTGTATGTGAAAGCTTGTGAACATTGCTTCGAATCCGATGACAAGTTTAAATACTGTATGCTGGAGGCTGCACAGCTCTCTTTGCAGCCTTAAAATCCAGAAATGGTTACATTTATTGTGCACAGTCATAGTTATATTGCTCCAAATGCAAAGCTTACTGAACGAACTGAGCAAACAAAGGAAAAGTTTTTGCATATAGCGGTGAATTCTATTTGTGCCACAATCGTAAGCATGCAGAGCATCATTTTACATGCACCAAAGTGCATTTATGTGTATACAAAAGTGCACAAAAAGCATCACATTTTAAGATAATGAAAAGCTGCCTGAATGTATGTGCATTTGCCCGTATGCATAACTATTACTAGCACCTCATTTACCCCCTCTTTGTGTGACAATAATCCCCCTACAAAATATCTGTCTTAAAAATATCCCATTGCTCACTCAACGATATAATTCCATGAAATCTGTGACTGTAAAACAGAATACACATCGGTGTTTGATTTCAACCCCTTTGTCAATCATCTAGAATTTGCTCACAGATTCCACTTGATCTCGCATAACATTTGCAAACGCCGCGACCCACCGCACAGTCAGGATTAGCATGCTAATTGGATGTTGACAAGTTTTAAATACAGTGAACCTCACCATCAAATGCCCAGCTGGAAAGCTAATAGAGGCCAAGCCATCACAGCTGATGAATATATTGACAAGAAAGGTGCCTCTTAGATCACAGCACATCTCTCCCTCCCTGCATTGTGTTCGTAGCTTTGATTATTTCATTGTAGAACGCCTTAATTTAATTAATTTATCTCATCTGTTATTCAGTGCTAATTAATGGGTCATCTTATTCAGAACTTGTATTATCTTTTGCACTTTGCACTTATTTATTTCCCTTGAAGCATTATCATGATCAAAGACTTTTTGTAATAATTAATTACAGTCCCTAAACCCGTGCAGATTCATGTTTAATTTAAGGTATTTATTTAATTGAACTTCCGGGCTGTATTAACAGTTTTCCATGTCTTGACTTAAATGTTGACATTCATTTGTCCTTTCATAATAAATGGTTCAATATGATGGAATACCATTCACAGTTATGGCAAAGCAGTTGACAATCCTAAAAGTGGAATTTAAATTCATATTTAGAAACATCTCACATACCTCTCTTAAACATTAACTCTTTGATTCAGTTTGATTATGTCATCTATGACACCTTGAATAGTGCTCTGCTTGTTAGACATTAGGAGGTGATATTATTTAATATGATTCATTTGAAGGGAAATAATAAGACTTTAATGTGCCCTTAAAACTTTAATTGATGCTAGTTACATTATATCCACTCTGACTCTAGTTCACTGACACTAATTCATCATTTCTTTGAGGTGTGTTTTTGCTCTTATGCTAAACAAATAAAAAAAGCAGTCAGCATTTGGAAACATATTGAGTCTTTGGGGCGCTCTGACTGTTCCGTTCTTCTGACATGAGGCTCAGATATATTTATAGGCTTAATAAGAAATATCTTTGCCTTTATATCACCACCACGTGCAACATAGAAGGTGTCGTATGTTGAGTGAAAGCTCAACACATTTTTGACTGTGAGTGTAACAAATGTTTTATATTTGTTAATTAATTGTACATTATGTTCACCAAGGGATTTAATTACATTTTACATTTTAAGTATATTTAAGTATATTTTGTGCTGAGTTCCATGTGAACATGCTAACATTGTTTAGTAGTTATAAACTATAATAACCACCTTAGTTTAGCATATTTGCATGCTAACATATGACACATATTAATTCTTTGAAATATGACATAAATGGGGATCTTTTATATGAATTTATAGCTTGGTATTTAAACTTCTGCAAGCAGGAAGAACTGTACTGACTTTACCTCACAACTGAAATGAAGCAATCTTTTTTTCAGACACCTCCAGTAGTGTGTCCTGAGTAAGGCAGTTGAAGAACTTCTCTGTCCAGCACGTCACAAGCACGACACTCTTGAAGCAGATGGCCAAATACAGGCGTCATTGTTGGAGAAGAAAAAAATATATAAAAAAAACTCAGGTCTCAACCTGCTCAGATCACTCAGATCCCACCAAAGAAATAACATTTACCCCCTCATTTGAAACTTGGTTTGCCGTGTTGAATATTGAAACATATGTCTACATATTACATGGTTACTGAGGTATTTCACTGGATAAAAAAAAAACATAATTTGACCATATGGTGGGTCTTAAATCAACTACACAAATTACATCTAAGAAATGATATGCACATCTGAACATGGGTACAGATGAAACTGCCATAAATTTAGAACTGCCTCCTCTTACCCAAATTGTCAATCAAAAAATCCTTGATACTCTTAGAATTATATTTACAATTTATAAATAATGTGCCTTCATTTTAATTGCAATGGCTGTCCTGTTATTTTCATTTGACTTAGCTGTTTGGCCTTTCAGGTCTCCTAATGGTGTGCAAAATCCAAGGGCACAGGTTCTACAGGGACCAACGTGTTTCTCTATTGATTTAAAATTCTCAAAAGCATTTATAGTCCAGCCAAAAGACAAAAAGGGACACATTCAACACTCACGCTGCCTGTTTTAACCTCACTGGTAATTCCTGTATTCTTGATGTAAATAAAAAAAAAAAAAAACATATTTCAGAGTTCAGTTTTTGACATTTTAAACACTTTAATAAAAGTTTGCATCACACATCCCGTTTTATCTCACTGTGGCAGGCGAGCTGTGGTATTTAAAGCTGATGTGCCTCCGTTACCCCTTCATAATCCTCAGGTTAGATTTCTTTGGCCTGCAGGTTGCCTCAACGATCAAATACTTAACACGTAATCTCATCCTGATTCTAATGACCTCTGTGCAAAGCCCTGTTGGAGACCACTTCAAATGAAGGGTCTACTCCGTTTATCCCCACCTTGTGTGTCAGCTAGCCTATCTTTAGCCGGTTGCATTTAGAGATCAAACCAGTAAAACATATTTGGAATACCAGCCTGCCAGAGGTGCGTCAAATCAGTGGTTCCAGGCAGAGCGCCGTTAGCCCGCAACACAGACAGAACTTTCCCGTTCCTTTGCCGTTGCTGCTGTGCACAGGTGGCAGCGGGCATAATGTGGATATATGATAGCGAATCATGTCACAGAAATGCATTTGCTCATTTTCTGGCCTTGGAGCAATGAGTCCACATCCGCATTCAAATGTTAAATAAGGTAGATCATTTGTATTAAGCTGTAATTCAAACCTTTTGATTAAAACTACAAACCAAAAATGGTTGTTCATTCGATGTTTGATGTTTTGTTTGCCTGCTCATCTCTCTGAAACATTTTTTTCCTTAATTTTCTTTCCATTGTTACTCACGATCAATCAGAACCATTGTTGAGGAAGCGTGTTATGCAGTCTCATGATGTTACACTGCGAACTCAGTACTCAAAGGAGTATTACAATGGCAACAACAGCAACAGCAACAGAGACAAACTATCACAAAGAGGAGGAAACACTCACCACTGAGTTTAATGTTCTCTATGACAGAAGACAACACAAGTGGTTAATGCTTGAGCTGAACCTCAGCCACTGAGGAGACAGATGTTTCTGTCAGGTGTCAATGGAGACCAAAGACCGAGCTAAAAGAGGCGGGGATATTGGACTGCACAAAAATGTATTTGATGCTGAGATGTATTTACAGCTCCTTTCCTTTGGAAAATAATAACAGTTGTTGCAAGTACAGTAAAAGCATGCAGGAAAATGGAAAATGACCCCAGGGCGCATAATAGTATGTCATTAGCTCATTCTTACTGATTCATTAATGCAAAAGTGTTTTACTGTAGTTGGATGACTTATATTATATTGCAGGTCAGTTCAATCTACAACTATCATTTTGCGGTTATGCTCATCATCTTGTTTGTATTCTTACAATTAGTATGGAATTAAAGCACACCTGTAAGTCAGGCACAGAATAAAAAAAAAAAATCTTGCTCTGCACATTGTGAATTTAATGTCTGGATACATCTTGTGTTGACAATGTGCTGGTACAACCATCATTTTTCTTTAAGGATTCAGCTTGTCTACAGTGCTGTGTGCTATCAAAGTATAGATTTATATTACTCATTACGCACCACTCCAATACAGCCAGGCATCATCGTCTGTGCAGCTGCACTGATTCGGCTAACAGATTAGGTCCTTTCTGTCAGAGCATGTATTTCTGTGTCTTGAATATGTAAACGTATGCAATGAAGTGCTTGTCTGCACAGGTTTGTTGATGGCAGCATGCTGGGAATGCTGCATTTCCCGTAGCAACATGGGGTGCACTGATGGGATGCATATGTGGAGGAGTACTCAGACACTGACAAGTTTGCAAAGTATTTCAATTTGTCACTTCCACTTTTCTAGAGACCGCACATTATCTTGGTGTGTTGGGCGAACCGTAATCATACTGTACACTGCATGAGTGAGAAATACATCCATTTTTCCGATTTCGATAAAGCATGCTCACATTCAGTTGTTGGAAATGGAAATGGAGCAGCGCTCTGCATTATCGAAGTCCAGCTGGAGTCTTTACATTTCATTCTCTTCTTACCGAAATAACCTTTGGAAGAAACCGTTATTAACTTGAGGCGATCTGGTTCTTGTAAAATGAATATGGAGATAGAACATGAAACTACTTAAAGATTAGATTTTATGCCAGGAAGCTGCGGCGGGATAATGTAATATTTGGCCTGCACTAAAGGTATGGCGCTTGGGGTTCTCTTTCAAAGAACGAATTGAGGGAGATGTGCCTCGCCAGGACTGAATCATATCTTAATAATGCTAACATGCACTTACTATAAATGAAACAATACAATGCATTTTGTTTTTCAACCTACTGGAGGTATTCAGCTCAACATTCCCACCCCCGACACGTTGGGATTTCAGACACCGCACATCACATGGCATTTTACATGCTCTTCCAAATTTGGTTATGTTATTCAACTGTCTGGCATTTGAAAAAGGTCACAACCTTTACTTGTTCATTTGGTGCCTTCGATGTCAGTGTTTCTGTGTTCAACATGAGTTTTTCCGGGGGCAGACGTCAGAGGTCTGCGCCTTGTTAAGGCTACAGAAGGGGCTCATAGCCACTGGCAATCAATTCTCTGCAGGTCTTTTGTGGTCGTTTCTGCCTATCACTCCCTCCTTGATCTCCCAAGCGTAATCAATGCAGCAATGCTCTCCCAAAAATGTGCTGGTGCACAGCAAGGAGGCATTGACAGACCCAGCAGTGTCAAAGCCAGAGAAAACATAGTGAAACAGCTGGGCCCAGGTTTCTCATTGTCAACTTAAAATTCAAAATTGCTCTTTTGTTTCACAGCAGTTTAGCCGTTTAAATGGCACTCTGGAGTATGCGTCTCTCGTTGCGAGCAGGTCCGTCCTCTGCGGTACGAACGTAGTCTTGACAGACTCTGAGCATCTGACAGCTTCTCCTGTAGCATTAGGTGCTATCTGACAGTGTGGAAGGAGAATTAGAGCAAAGCTGTTGGTCTGAGTGGGAAAAGACTGGGAGAGATGAACCATAGTGGCCTCTTTCTCTCCTGTTGAGAGGAGCTTTCAGGCCCATCCTGCAGCAGGAAGGTTAGGCATTCATCATTGACCAGAAAATTCAAGAGTGTGTGCGTGTGATCAGGGTGGCCGGTCCGGTGCAGGGCTAAATGGAAGACTAATGAGTAGTGGGAGCAAGCCTGACGGACTCTGAGGGGGCCTGCTCTCTCTCCCTCCACCTGTCATCCATCACATTTCCTGCTGATATTGGGAGATAGCTGTCCCACACGGGGGGTGGTGGGGTGGGTTGGTGGTTGTCGGTGCAGGTGGGGGCATCAGCTGGCTGGGGACAGGGACTTCATGCCTCTTTAGCAGTCAGAGCTCAGCAGCCATTCTAACAGAGGCAGTGGGGAGCCTCAGACTAAAAGTGCTCTGTTGACAATGCACACCTCCTAAGCTGATTAGAATTTTCAAAAATATTAATGAGGTGCCTTTATTTTGTTATCCACTTATAAAAGAATAAAAAAAGGCAGAGAAGGCAAAGAACGGCTTAGTGACCATCATGATTAGCAATGAAGCTTACATAAGTAGATTAGAGTATTTTGTCTTATTGTCAGTTCCAAAAAACATAATGGTTTTCATGAATGTTCAGCTGATCTTCTCCCATTGTGGAGGCTTCGGAGGACCCTTTTCACTTAAGTAGTTGGCTCTGCTTTTACAGAGCAGAGGACACCAGGTTCTTCACACGTACACAAAAGTGCATACAAACACACAAGTGTGTACTCACACACACACGCGCGCGCTAATGCACACTTGCACACATGCATTCAACAAAGCCACTGAATTGCCTTTGGAGAGCCCTTTTATATCAGCTCAGATTAGAGCTCTTTTTTTAAAACAGATGTCACCTTGAAGGCAAAGAAAAGAGATTATGGATTTTTTTCTGGATCACCTTTTTAGTAGGAGTCCTTCACCATGACTAAACATCCAAACTCCCCAGACGAAATGGTCCTTAAAGTGAAGAACAGTTAACCCCCAAACATGAGTATTTAACGCACCATTGTGACTACAGGTCGTCTAAAAGTGAGCTGAGGCGTCAGTATAAAATGTAGCTGAAATGTTGTGGTGTAATTGCAATGTTCTCTTCTTACCTCACTGAGCAGCACATGCCGAGAAGGAACAGTTGCAATTGTTTTCTCACTGTCTGTGATGGCAGGTTCTTGTTCCTCCTACTGCCCCGACAAATGTGCATTTCGTGTTGTGTCAAGTTCACAGCTGTAGGTTGTGTAACGGGGGCACCATTTGCGTTTTTGATATCAAATTTACAGAAGCTGCATTCTGCTGAGGAACCAGTGTTACTACTGCTGAACTCTGCGCACATAATGTCTTCCGTTTGAGGTAGGAAGTCAGAATTTCTGACTTTTCAGTAGGTGGAGAAAACTGCAGCACCCCCTGTCATATCTCCACCTTAGAAAGTTGGCAACCAGTCTGGCTTTAGAATCAAAAATGCCCGCTCTGCACATTAAAAGGGACTAATGATAACAGTAAATATGTAAAGAGTCTGTGTTAACTGTCTTTTTTGTACCACATTTAATCAGTCTTAAACACAGTTCTGTCTAAAGTGCAAGATAATTGGGCCGATTTTGGGTCCAATTCCCCCCTCCCGATCAAAGTCAGCAAAGGCCCGGTTATTGGAAGGGTCTTAAGATTATCGGAGTGGATTCTCCTGAGGTGTGAGGTGTGCTGCAAGTGATTTTAGCCTCCTGGCCCCGATCTGAAATCGGAAGAATCAAACATGTTCATTATTTACGATCGTAGATCCTGTAGTGTGTGGGGGACACCGAGTGAAACCGAGCACGTCCTGTGTGGATCGTCATTTGGGTCGGAACCCTAGCCATCGAAGAGGAAGTGTGCTTAATGAAGGCGGGAGCAAAACAAATAGACATGGTAACGGTGAAGCGGTGAAATCCGATGGACCACAGAAATGATTTGTAATAATAAACAAGTGTTTGTACGATGTGTCACGCAAAACTTACCATAATCGAACAGACAAGGAGAAGAGTCAGGTTGTAATGCAGACGTTCAGCCCATATTCACACCGTCTCCATGACTATTTCCATAATTTTTTTTCTACATGAATTTTCGGTTAAAAAGAGTGCAAGAAGCTCCATCATCATTTCTTGCTGCTCATCTTCCATCGTGTTTGTTTACACTGAAGTCACATTTGATCGCACACTGTTTCACACGAAATGCTGAGTTTTGAGAATCGCGTCGTAATGTGTGTGTGTGTGTGTGTGGATGAATCTGAGAGTGAGTGGTGAGTGTGTGTTGGTCCCCCAGTTGCACACCACACACTACAAGAGCAAAATGGTGAATTTCTCCTCATGTGTGGAGTCTCTCACATTTGGAAAATTGGTTAAGATTTTAAAAAAAAATCTTGCAATGTGTGCCTCGCTTAATGTGTATCGGTAGACGTGTTGAGTTTTTATGTGCCAAATACTACACAAATACAACAATGGACGACTAGAGCTAGTAAGCAGTAGTTAGCAATGGTTTGCCAGCTTTTTGTATTAGAACAGGTTCAACTTGAGTATGCGGTCGTCCTCCACTCAGGGTACTAAATTCTGATGGAATGCACAATAAGTTTAAAGGCTTTGTGAACGTGCTTTAGCACCATTTTTTTTTTAGGTTACATACAGTAAATATACAGTCAGCTATTAAAACTGTACAAGAACTGAACATGGAACTGAACAAATACATTAAATCGGTTTTAATTTTTAAAGCATTAAAAACTATACTTCATGTAATTAAAGCAATTAGTTTTAATTGATAAACCCTAGTCAACTGTGCTCTTTACTGTTATTGTTAGGCTAATATTTTGAATTTTTCAATCTTTAAAATAAGTTAATTTTCATGTAAAATTGCTAAATATCAGCATTCTCTCTGCACAGCAGTTTTATCTACTTCATCTGCACTGGTATTTTTATCTCCTAAAAATGGAAATACATGCTTCTGAATCGTTTGCCTCCTTGGCTTGTTTAATGTGGCCGGATCCAACTTGAGTCTAAAACATTGTGCCCTGCAACTGAAAATGATTAGTGTCTCTGAAATGAAGCGGCGAGTCACCTGCCAATGCTTGGAGCCTGTTACTGCTTCGTTCTCCCTCTGGAAAGATTTAATTGGTAGGTTAATGATGCATCTCACCTTTGTTTAAATCAGTAAACTGCTGGAGTAGGCAGCATTTTCAATCACGAAAATAAAATTTGTTAGCCTTGAACCGAATGATGGAGTAAATCTTCAATAGCTTTTCACTCCAAATGTGTTGTTTTTGGTGCAGGTACACAGGAATTTGCTTGGGAAAGAGACAAGAGAGGGTTAAATAGTATCCGGAAGTCATGCTTAGATCACTATTCTAATGAGAGAAGCAGGACATAATGTAAATTAACTTGGACGAGATGAGTTAGTAAGATAATTTAATAATAGCCATCTGGCAGACAGCAATGTCCCAGTGGGCTTTTTCTTTCTTTTTTTTTTTCTTTTTTTAATATACTGTATTCAACAGACATCCTGTCCAGCTGCAGCTGCTTCTTCTCACTCGGTTTCAAACAGCACTGTCAGTAGGAAGGTAAATTCCCTTCCATCAATAAGTTACTCTTCAAATGACATAAAACTATTATTCTTTTTGACAGGTTTTAATGCTCGCTTGCCAATACGAGTGAAAATTAGGTTGTGATTAAATGTTATTTTTTATTAAAATGCTCTCATTGAGCATGTATAATGAATTTATTTTTAACTGTAATTTGCATTTCCTGCGGAACATGCGTGTGAATGCTAATGCTAAGACTCTGACCTCCCCAGCCCAAACTCCTGCCTCCCGTGTGAAGACCACGGCACTCCTGGCTTAAAACTTTATACGCTCAGAAGGAAGAGCCGCTGACGATCGCAGTGATATAAATATTTTTTTTCTGTGTCGGCCCAAAAAAGTGAAAATGCCGGTGAGTTAAAAAAAAAAAAAAGGCTTACTATGGGATCACATTTTCTGAATCAGCACAAATTTTCCTACATTTTTACTGAAAATGGTGCATGAAAAATAAAATTTGTAGCCGTAGTGGCGAGTCGTTCTGAACATTCTGAGAGGCTCTGAAATGTCCAAATCATTGCTAAATATTGTTACCATACCAAACAAATATGTCACAAATCTATGAATGGATTTTTATTGCATCTTAGCCATATTTTGTATTTATAACTGTAATTTAATAGTTTTTGAATTGTAAGTGGGCGACACAGTGGTGCAGTGGTTAGCACCGTTGCCTCATAGCAAGAAGCATCAATCCTGGGATCTTTCTATGTGGAGTTTGCATGCTCTCCCCGTGTCTGCGTGGGTTCTCTCCGGGTACTCTGGCTTCAGCCCACCCTCCAAAAAGCATGCTGAGGTTAACTGGCTACCCTAAATTGCCCGTAGGTGCGAGTGTGAGTGGTTGTATGTCCTTCATGAGGCCCTGTGATGAGCTGGCGTCTCGTCCAGGGTGTACCCCGCCGTTTGCCCCTTGTCAGCTCGGATCGGCTCCAGCACGACCATGACCTGGTAACCGGAATAAGCAGAAGACGATGAATGAATGAATTTAAAGTTCCATTAAAATACCAGTATATTTATTCAGGGGAGCACAAAGTTGGGTGGTGTCTGATCAACTATGGTCAGCCTTTTTTAGCCAAAATGTCATGTTTTTTTTTTTTTTTTTATCCTAGTCCATTCCTATGCATCCATATTAATATTTTAATGAGTAAGGACCCAACTTAGTGATATCAATCAAGTATATCTTGATAAAAAAAAAAATGTGTAGGATCCCAAATGGCAGCTAAACTTGCTGGTTCACACTTTCTATACCAGATTTTCATGGTTGTGCTGCAGGCCATCCTGACAGTGAAGGCAAGTTAACACAGGACACTTAAGCAGAGTAGATGTAATATTCAGTAAGCCCCCATCGTTCCTCCTTCTGGTTTTCAGTGTATCATCTTGCATGGCAGTAGCACTTGACACTTCTGTGTACTGTAGCTCTTAAAATGCAAATTTCACAGGATTCAGCTTTCCTGTTCTGTTGGCAATTTACTGTATGACGTTCCCATCTCCTTGCTGCTGAGCTGAGGACGCCAGTGTCAGCTATATCCGTCCTCCTGAGCCTTGGTAAAATGCCACAACATCTTTTCTCACAAATTGCAACACTCCGCTTCCATGGCAAAGCATGACGATCCCAAGCAACTCTCTCTTACAGCTCCCATACTTAGGCCCTCACATTGTTTGCATGTCTTTTGTGCGTGTTTTAAGCTGATGGCAGCTCAGAGGAAAACCTTGAGCTGTGCTGTTCCTTCACTGCAGACAGATAACAAAGATAACAAGCTCCTTTTACCTCATTGTAAAGCAAAAATAAAGTTCCAACAAGTCAAAACGCATGACAAAAAAAAAACAAAAAAAAGAAGGAACAAAAGGCCTCCAAAAGACAGACATTTATGATATAGTCGCTCACGCGTTTTTACAGTGCTATGTGAGCACTACGCAAAGGGAATTTGCAACCTTCAGTTGTGAAAAAGGGGAGATTTTTACCTCTGATCTATTAAGTTTCTCATGTGCATGTATTTCTTTCACGTGGCAAACATGTTTGCTCATTGAACATGTTCTTGCAGCATCTGATCTGTTTCTGAGACAAAACTCTCAAGTGTGGCCTTTCCTTTCACTTTGGTGTCATGCATCATTGGCAGACATGTGCCAGACATGTTCAGCGCTGCTACTGCAGGAGATTTCGATAGGCAGCGACGACAGCGGTGTTAATCAGTCAGCGGTGTTAAACGTCACAGTCTCGTGAACTGAGAGTGTACACAGAGTAAACAGCCTTTGCTAAGGTGAAATGAAGCATACTGCACATAATGTGCACTTCGGCGTGAGTGGAGAGAGTATGTGTATTTGTGTGCATTTTAGGTGTGTGTGTGTATTTTCCTGCATGTATGTTTACAATTGCTTGACTCAAGGTTGCTCAGAGACAAAAAAGGACAGCGACAATCGAATGTCAGGCATAAAGACGAAGAATAAGAAGAATAGACGAAATTGATGCGTAATGAACAAGAAAGAAAGAGAAAACCAAAATCAGCACTTTGAATACAATCCGTCCCCGATTTCTTTCCATTTCTTTCTCCTTCTTCTCTCCAGCCTGGCATTGAAACATCAGAGACAAATGGGCTTAAAACATCCTCTTTAGTAACACAATCCTATCAGTGGAATAACAAGCCGTGAGATAAGTATCAATTAATGTGCGTCATTAATCACCATAGTACATGACATTACTAACAGACCATCTCATCAAGCTTCCAGTGCAACATATTTCACTTGGACACTTGGATAGATGCTGTGTGTCTACCAAGGATGTATGTTTTTTTAGCCAAGTTGAAATGTGGTTATTTAGTGCCCGTAGGTGGCTGTGCAGATAAGCTGTGAAGACAATGCTAACATTTAATGCTGACGTAGCTGATGTAGTGAAGGTGTTTGCTGTTTACAATTCCAGCAAATGCAACACTTTTTGGTTTGGATTCCCTAATTTTGAACATTCAATGAATTTAAGTGCAATATTTAGTCTCAAGTTTGTTCTTTGTCGTCTCATTAACTCTTAATAGCAATACAGTATTTGGCTATTTATTTGCTAACTGCTCAAGTATGTCTATAAGCAAAGTGTGAAATATAGATTACAGCAGCTTTCATAGGAGGTGATGCTTTGATACACTTTACCTACAGAATATGTCAAGGTGATTTCTCTGCTATCAATCCGTGTTTTCCTAAATTTTCAAAAAATTCCCAAATTTTCCAAAAGGATGATCAAAAAATCTTGTACAATTAAAAGTCATGAAAGTCATTCACAAAGTAAATAGCTTAACTCTTTCCTCTTGTACAAATCCTTTAGGAGAGAGTGGAACGCACTTAATAAACTTTTATTTTTGCTAAATGATTTTAAAAATATCCATTCATTTTTTTAGGGCTCTGTTTGCACTTGTGATTGTTCACTTACTGTAGAAACTTAAATGTGCCAAACAAATTAATCAATCACGAATTTTGACCCCAAATTCCTCCTGTCACCCCAGCATAGACTGGCACTTGGCCATGTCAAACATGGGTAATTGCTGACTGACGAGGCCTCCTCTAGCGTGAATTTTAAAAAGATTCCGGATGGAAATTTGAATAAAACCAAAGTTGTTCAAGCATATTATCCACCATATCCACCCAAGCATGACAAGTTCGAACTATCATTTTTGCACAAAGAGTATTTGCATGTTTTAGTCAAGATGATAACACTGATACAAGGTAATTGTGGGACACTGACAGAATGCAGCTGCAATTTGTCAACAAAGCCACACCAGCTAAGCTAACTGGTGCCACCGCTACATGGATGTCTACAGACTGCAAACCCATCAACATAGAGGACTGGTGGCTTCAATGCATCTTTATCTAGGTGACCTCAGGAGCCCCTCATACAAGCCATTTTCCTTGGGAGCTAATATTTAAAAAAAAGTAATCATGAGTTATATGACACTGAAAAAGCTACAAAAGTGAGATATTTGGGACACACTACATTTACAGGATACATTCACCTCCTGGAGACCACTTGACACCAGTAAGTAACCATGGCTACCTGGGTGTAACGCCTCACACAGACAAGATGAAATCCTTTACTTACATTACTTACATGCTACCACAGCACTCCAAAAAAAACAAAAAAAAAAAAAAAAAACCATGTCCGAAATATTTAAAACTTAGTGAAAGACCATCTTTTAGAATGGCTTACCACTGACCAGAAACACACTCCCCACATTAGTTTGTTTCCACAGAGTGTATATAGCCTGGACAGTGTGTCTCTAGTTTCTTCCATAGCACAAAAATGAGGCCAAAATATCCTAGATATGGATGTTGCCATCTTACCCTTGTGATTCTGAGCCAGAGTCTGTGCAGTGGCAATCAGGAAATGGATCTCTAGCATCAAGGTCCAGCCCAACTCAATTGCGAGTGATTGGTTTACCATTGAAATCGACTTGTAAGAAAGTTTCGATTTCATGTTGTCTTGACTTAATTATGTACAATTCCTGAACAGAAGCCTGTAGATGCCTACGCAACCTTCAGTCAGAACTGTCAATTATGTCAATAATTACACCAGTTTTTTTTATAGCATAAAATGATGATTAAAACCAAAATAAACTAAGAGAAAAATAAGAAACAAACATTAGCATAGTAAAAAAAAAAAATAAAAAAAAAAGGAATACTTGACCCAAGTCCCATTTACTAATGTAGATGAGATGGGGTTTATCATCTATTCAGCTGTCAGCCACCAAGGGCTTCATTTTTGAGGAGCTTTCATGCCTTGTAGTTTATATTCCACAGTTGTTCTTAAACAACTTTAAGATATCTAGAAACCTCCTCGTGGTGATCGCCATTGTTTCTGCTGTTTATATGTTGTTTCAGTCAGTGTTAACAAAACAAGAGTTGTCTGCAGGACTGTAGTAAAAATAAAAACAAGGTGTTCATGTTGGTGGAATGCACACACAAACAAGATTCCAGGGGCTCAGTTATGTGCTGAGAAACCTGAAGGACACGTGTCCCTGGTGGAACATGAAAGAGTCATATGCCCTCAGAGCTTTCACGTCTGCTGCTTTAACAGATGAATCAGTGAGCTGTCCTCAGCTCTTGACTACAAGACAAGGACACAACCTCTGCCTCCCACTTCAATACTGTGTCACCTGGATTGTCATAGGCTCTGTCACCTGTCAATCACAAAAGAGTAATGTACTGTCAAGTGCACAGGCCAAGGGTGCCACCAGCTATGGTGATAATTAACTCTGCAGAGCAACTTTGAGTCACTTAATAGGGGTCAGCAGAACCAAGTGTAAATGTGACAACAGGAAATTATTGACTTCCGCGAGGAGCAGTGTGATTAAAAAAAAACACACTGAAGGCTTTCAGGCAGCTGCGCTTTAACAAAGGTCATGTATGTGATGCAGGAAAATATCAAAAATGTGCACTAATACAACATGGGATTGGATAGTATTTACCTGTCAGCTGTCAGTGGTCCGTTGATGAGTAGTCAGGGAAACAAGCATTATAATGCATTTATTCCTTCATAACTTTGAATCAGGAGATATTAGAGTATCCATGCTTTTTCCATAAGATCATTTAGACATAACCAACGACCTCATTGTGCTCAAACCTTTATTACGTTATGTATTATGTTCTCAGTGTTGAGTGGACCAACTGTAGTGTTCAAGGACACTGAACACTCTGAAGCAGCTGAAAATTGCCTTTGACATAACTCAGGTAGCCGCCACAAAAAGGGAACAAAAATGCAACCTGGTACAAAGGGGAAAATAAAACACACAAAACAGCTGTGGCACGAGGCTGCTGGCCGGCCAACGCGACCAGAAGCAGGAGAATCTCTGGAAGCGAGAAACACCAGAGACAAACACTGGAGAGAGTGAGATACAATCAGGAACTGGAAGGAAAAATCTGGCAGCGTAGCACAGTCTGAGTCTTGGTCTTGTGAGGTGAGTTTGATGAACTGAATCAGGTGCACCTAAGTTGCAGGGTAGGCAGCCTACCACCTGCTACACTCCCCGCCCCTACCCTTGCCACACACACACACACACACACACACACTGCAAAAGCAAAGAGACACATGGGTTCCGGGTTGAGAGGTGTGGGCCGCACAACACAGCACAGGAAAACCCAAACCGAATACTCAACACGTAAGACATATTTGTTCTGACTGAAGGTGCCAAAGCAAACACACCCTGCGTGTAGTTTAGATGGGGTAGTCTGGGATCGATGGGTTTTAAACCAGCTTTACAAGAAGAGTAAGGGGTTTTAATGTTAGTGATGTTTCGTCAGCCCAAGACACCAGCAAAATCTGAATGATGCACACGACAACAACCCCGTCTCCTACATAGAATAACGTCTCTGCAACTGTACTGAATATGCATTTCTAATTTGAGTTAAATATAATTTCTTGTGGACTAAAATTACACTCGTTTGTTTTGCGTGCAGATTATGTTAACTTGAAACATACTGGTTTGTAACAGTATATGTTGATGAGAACATTTGTGATGTATGTGTGAAAATACCTTCTGATTTATTTATTGATGTGTCAACGCTATAGTCAATGACAAAAACTCAGATTTTTACACATCATCATTGCTGGAAATTACTCTTTATGAATGAATAGCTAAAGACTGCAGATTTTTGGCCCTGTGAAGATGTTTGGCACCATCAAAGGTTTAATAAAGTGTATTATGTTTCTAGGGCCCCTGTCAGCATGAGGTCTTTGGAATCATCCAAGCGTCTACCTCAGCAACTCCCAGCAGCACTCCTGGTCGTAGTAACAAGAATTTTTGTGTTCGCAAAATTAATTTCTGGTCGAAGAGAATGTCCTTAACCTGGCTAATTCACTGCATAAACAGGAACCAGCTGGATGACAGAGTCTCATCTATTTAAGGTGCCAATTCCGTGGACACAAACGGAGACTTTAATAGACTGCATCGCTGTCTCTGTGCTATTTCAGGCCTTCGGAAGCTCTCTGTGGTTTTGCATGATTTGAAAAGTTGTGTCTGTACATTAGCGGCTGGTGTCTCTTTCAAATCCCATTTGCCTTGTGGTTACAAACAAGGTGCCAGCAGAGCCACTTAACTGAAGCCACAGGCAATCCACGCTCTATCAGAGGCAGCCCTTATGCAGTTGAATTTAATGGATTTTACCCAGTGAGCCTGCAAATTAAATATGTTAAGGCTAATCCAGTCCTTTGACCAGGTGCATTTTACATTTGTGAGCATGGTGACATACAAGAGATAATAATCTATTTCTCGAGTGCCATCCAGTCATTTTGACTCGTGTCCACTGAAGCGCAGTCTGTCTTGTCCCTAGTTGGGGCTTTTATCTCCCCCAAGCCATTTGATGTTCTTCTGTGTGTTACAAGAGGACTAAAACAAACATTTTCATACACTAACATGCACTACATAAAACTACAGTGGTTTGTACTCCTCGGCGCTCTTGGCTGCAATCTTGTCTCTCTCTGATAAGTACAAATCTTTGCTGTGTCATGGAGCTCCTGGAGTCCTCGAGTTGCGTGAGTGTGCTCATGTGTGTGTGGAGGTGGGCAGGCTCTCCTTCCACTGCTTCCTCAGTAAAGATCAGTGAGTCGTGGATGAAGTTGTGTCGATCAGATGACTGACAGCTGATTTTCATCAAAGCAGCTGTGGGCGAGGAAAG
The DNA here is from genome assembly GCA_901007715.1 of Dactylopterus volitans. Classification (NCBI taxonomy): domain Eukaryota; kingdom Metazoa; phylum Chordata; class Actinopteri; order Syngnathiformes; family Dactylopteridae; genus Dactylopterus; species Dactylopterus volitans. Next base: position 9,654 of record CAAKHG010049940.1, on the reverse strand, counting down.
CAAGTCCCGGAATGTCCAGGGGTCCTGTCTTGTCTGAGGATGCTCCAGTGCTTATCAAGGTTACTGATTCACTGCGTGATGGTATGGCCCTGCACTCTGCACTCATCTAGTAGCCCTATGGAGGGCAGCAGGCGCACTCGCAACCACAGTTTATAAGACCACAGCACGAGGAAACAAAAGCTGAAATAAAAAATAGTTGTCAGTATTGCTGTGGACTTTTTTTTATTTCCACAGCAACCTGGTCTGATGATCTTCTGCTTTTAACTTAACATGGTTTTGCACCAGTCCTCCACAAATCAATAGCTATTTTTTAGCATTACTGTAAGCCATGCCAGGGGCCATTTGCCGTGTCAGGCTCTTCAGTACCACCATTGTGCGTGTTTTTTGTGTGTACCAATGCAGCTACTCCTGGCTCCTTGTTATGAACTCTTTGAATGTGTCTTCACCAGCACACTAGGGTATGCGTGTACGTGTGTCTGAACTAGCACTCTGCATTTCATGTGTAGGTATCCATAAGCAGATGGGTACGAATGCGCTTCAGAGATTCCCCGCACGTTCGTGGCATTAGTTCTCTATTTGCAGGCTAAATCCCCGTGTTGTTGAAGCAGTGTCAGTTGCCTCTGCCATGACACAAAGATTATCTTTTACCAACTCCCCTAGCCCCCTTGGGAAAGGGAGACATTGAGGCGGGGCCGGGGATGAAGGGATGCGGGCATGTGTGAAAGATGGCAGAATGCTCGTGGCTGGTGTAAATAACCCTGGGCTCAGGAGGAAGGTTAAGAAGTTAATGCCATGCTGAATACTAAGTGTTATCCCTGAAGGACCCTGTACTTTTGCCTTTTGGTATGAATTATAAAACAGTTGAACTCACGGAAATAATTTAGGTCAGTTTAGTTCAAAGATTCCCAGTCACCGACTAAATAGTTGAGTTATCGACGCCACATGACGGTGCATTCCAGTCAGAGTGTTGGTGTTCAGCACTGATCCTGTTTCTGTTTGGTACTGAGTCTTCTCCACTGCTGGTTCAAGCTGTGACGCTTAATTCTCCGCATATAAGCTGAACAGCTCAGCGTCTAACTATTGCATCTGCATGGTTTGTACCTTTTAATAAGCTTAAGTAGTAGTAATCTGTGACTAGTAAGTCACAGATCGGCTGAAAACGTTGCCAGTAAGTGAAGCTGCTCTGCTAAAAGCTCCTCATTCATCTACTAGCGAGTTGGTTCAGCCATAAAATTTGGTGACTTATTTGTAACCGAGGAACCACAGAAATGATTCATGGAGTTAGTAGGTACAGCTCAAAATCAACAGCTTTTTCGGTATGAAAAAATAAGTTTGTCATGTTTATACATTATAATGAGTTGATAACTTAATTTAATAAGTTTGTCGAACTGAAAATACATTTTTAAAAATTAACTCAATAATGCATGGATTTTCAACAGATATTTCTGCCTCAACTCAACATATAGGTGTATTCAGTTGGCACAACTTAAAAATCCATGTCCCTGTTACTTAATTAGCTGAGTCGCCTACAATGAGCGCGCGAACAGACCATGCGGCATTGCCAGATGGAAGTGGAGGACACGAGCACAGCACACATCTGCAAACTTTGTGGTTTGGTGAGTAAAAATTGACTCATATTAGTCACAGCAGCTAATCAGTAGTCAGTATAAGAAATAGTTTTACACAACAGGTGCTTTTTGTTGGTAAGCTACTGTGTAAGCTAGCAGTAACTTAATTGTAGTAAGCTAATTCGGTCTAACCGTAGTGTTTGCTAAGATTTGTTTTTTAGGTTGCAAGTGTTGATTGGCACTGGTTAACTTTGTTTCTTTCAAATTAATTTAAAACTTGTAGTGTTTGAGCAGCAATAGCCTCATGGCTAGGCCGTTGTAGGTTACTGCACACATTCGGTTTAACTTAGTCAGCCATTGCAGCACCAATAGTGCCTACTAAAATCCACATTGACGACGAGAATATTGATGTCTTAGTTAGTTGTACCGGTTGTTAACAGTGCATGTGTATTTCTCCCTGCCCATTTCGTTGCAGTAGTTTGTGTGAATTTTCTTTTGTTTTCCATCTTGAAAAAAACAGTTAAGTCAAATAAATGTGCCTTGCTAATTGGGGCTAATATATGCACTCAACCCCAGCTACCCAAAAGAACTGAAAAAGCACTTTTGAAGTCTTTCAAAAGGTCTTCCTCGAGCTGGATGACCTCAAAGCAAGCCCCAAGGTAATGATGCTTAAAAATAAGCTGTCGTGCTGAAAAAGAAAGAGGCACCTAAGATTAGGGGTCTGGGAAAAAAATCAATCCGAATTCAAATCGCCATTCTCACATTGTATGATTCAGGATCGATTTTCATTTTTCAAAAAACGATTTTCTCCCCCCGCACTCTGCATGTGCCTTCTGGGCTACCGTAAGTATTGCCTTGCACATGCACAATAAGCAGCGTGGCTACCGAGGGGGAGTGTACTGTTATTGTTGTGTTAACGCTAAAAATGGAGGGGGGAGAAGCTAACAGAACAACAGAACAGTAGCCTAAGGAGATAGAAGAAGAAATACAACCTCCTCCGCGGACTTTAAAAACAAATGTTTGGCGACACTTTGGATTTTAACGTCAACCCGGACCGGGCAAGAAAGGGCTTGACATGACTCATGCACTTTGCAGACTTTGCCACGCTACAGTAAAATACCTTGGGAATACTTCAAACCCCCACGCTCACCTGGAAAGACACCACCCGGAGTTGTCAGAAGAAAAGGATTATCCACCAACAACACCAGCAGCTGATCAACGCACACTCCAGTATTTTTGTATAATTTATGGTTATGTTTGAGAAGAGGCAAGTTCTGGCACAGACTGGCAGCTAGCCTAGCCTACCAAATTGTATTCTAT
>CAAKHG010049939.1:0-11954 GCA_901007715.1 Dactylopterus volitans | reverse complement strand
AAAAATGGGTGGTCCTATATTTTTGTCACGCACTGTATATGAAAAAAAAAAATCAAAATGTGTCTCTGGTATTGTTCAGGGGGCCGGGCCAAATGTGGAGGTGGGCCGTATCCGGCCCGCGGGCCGTAGTTTGGAGACCACTGCACTAAACCCTGATTTTAGCGTCAACTTCTGTATGATATGCGACGTCTTTGCACATCAGTTTTAGAAATATAAGCGCACTGCAATCAGATAACGGCCACATTGGAACACAAAGCGTTATCTGAGTGACACATCTGATTTGAGCAATAAGACTTGTGGTGTGAAATTAAGCCAATTTCCGCTGAGGTTAAGAGGGCAAAGATGATTTAAAGGATTGTCTCTCCGCAGTCTTGTGCCGCGCTGTGGCACTGACGAGCGCTCCCCTGCGATGCATCGCACCGACGTACCCAGAATCTAACCCTGAACATCTGAACACGGAGGACGGCAGCATATGTACACACACGAGAGCCCAAGAAACCACATTAAGGCGAAAAACTCTCGCTATCTCCCTCCTGACAGCTCGCAGGGAAGCTGCAGGTAACAAATCAAAAAAAAAAAAAAAAAGAAAGAAAAAAAAGGAAGTTGAAGCTCCATAACATTTAAATGGAAGTGAGGCAGAGTCTCACAATGGCTCGCGCCTTATCTCCCCTCAAACACCTGCCATGTCGGCTGCTACTTATCCTCTGATTACAGCTGTAGCCATTTTGCTGTAATTCGCCAAAAAAAAAAAAAAAATTATTCCTGAAATAAATACATTTACTAATGCTCAGACAGAAGGTGGGAGTATGTGTGTGTTAGCGGTGTGTGCGTGCGTGTGTGTGCGTGTGTGTGTATGTGTTGAGGGGGTATGTAGTGAAATATTCCAGGTCTCTGGGAACATGGTGTTCTGAGATTGGAATAAATAAGTAGACAAGCAGAGGGAGGAGGGGAGGGAAGTCAAAAGGAGGTTTTGACGCGATGCCTCGTCTGGGTCGCCTCCGTCGATCTCTGCTTTTGTGTGAAGCTCTCAAACACGAGGTCGCGTCGCGGCACGCGGTCGGCGGGCGGGCGGCCACTTCCCTGCCTCCTCGCTGTGCCGCCGCGTTATCGGCGCTGACCCGCGGTTCTAGCCATGCGGGGAAGAAAGTGCAGCAAATGCATGAACGCCCGGCGGAAAGGAGGAATATAAGCAGTTACGTAAACCAGCTACGTGTGTGCGGAGGTCTTGATTGTGGTTTTTTTTTTTTTTTTTTTTTGTGGCATTTGGCTCCCTTCGCTGTGTAAATCAGATGGAATCAAAGTGAGTGAAACGTAATCCATCATCCCTTTAAGGATAAAGATTTTCATTTCTTTTCCCCCCCACTTTATCACGTTATGACGTCTCTTGTTTGATGCGTAGAACTTTTGCAGCTCTGCCGTCACAATATCAGCCTAAAATTACTTTCAACGACGTTTTTTGTTTTTTTGTGCCAAATTTAAAAAAAGACAAAAACAAAACGTGCCCATATGATTCAGGTTAGGTGCGACAGTAAGACAAAGACAATTGAGGCAACCATCAGTGTGGGTAGAGGACGCCGTTTCAGGACAGATGGAAAATCTGGGAGATACTCAACCGAAGTCTGGAGTGTTCATGAGCGACCAACTGTCAGCGAGAATGGCCACACTGGAAGCAGCTAACTCCTCGCTGGCCTCCAACATTTTACCCCCCCCTCCCCCAGATTGTGATTTGGTTCAGTAAACGTCTACATGTCGGGTTTGCAGCAGTCTTTTCCAGATGAGCGCCGTCCTCCTGGGGCAGCTGGAGACCACCACCATACTGGGAACCCGTCTGATTTAGTTTGTGCTATTGAGTCCGAACCAATCAAGCCTCAGCTAATGGAATAAAGCGCTCAGACATGCTGGAACATGAGCGCGAGCAGCATCAGCTGAGACGCGCTGCCTCATTATCGGCAGCAACCTGCCATGGTTACACGGCTGGTGAAAATATATTGGCAGCCAGTAGTCAGTGCCAAAATTTGTCTTTTATAATGGTTTACCTTTTTTCAAACCAGCTCTTCCTCAAACTGCATCTCGCTCTTCCCATGGGTGACATGAGTTATTAATAAAACACTGAAAGGACATAATGACCAAATGTTAGCGCTTTCATCCTTTTGTATCTATGGAAATATGGAGGTGATGGAGATGCAGCTGAAAAGCTGCTAATGGACCTTTTGTCGGATAAACCGGGGAAGAATTTGTGACAAGTACAATCATATTTTGTTTTCCAGTCATCCATCCTCTTGTCACCGGTTCTTTTTTGTTTGTTTTTTTATCCTCTCTCTCTCTCTCTCTCTTCCAGCGGCCCCAACCAATCAGCAGCCATCACTGCCGGCTCTCGGGCAGGTGAGGGACGGTGCGAGCGCTTCCTCCATCCGAATTCCTGAATATTGTCAAACAGAAAGCAATGCTGCCCTCTGCTGGCCATCACGGCAAACGCTGTTATCCCAACGCTGGCTTGGAATGTACTTTGTGCATTGGTATGATAACAACAGCTGTAAGAATAATAATAACCGCAGTTGTACCGGATCGGACGGCGAAGCTGAGCACTCCTCGACATCTTTATCACGTTCCATCCTGACTTTGGGATCTTTACACGCACGCTGGTTCCCTCCACACTGCTTGATGATGAATTACAGGCGTCAGAGCAGGACACTGGAACAGCAGCACGGCTTCCATATTTACCTTTTTTTTTTTTTTTTTTTTTTAACCCTCGAGCTTAACGTTTTCACCTGAGTGTGTTGTGGTTTGGTTTGTGTGGAGGAAGGAACACACACAAAAATGTCTGTGCCGATTTTCACAAAACTGGAAAGAACGCAGCTCCATTTGGGAACCAGAATCAGAAAGACTTTATTCATCGCTGAGGAAAGTGAATGGTCACAGTTGCTTCACGTCTGTATGAATATAAAAATACAGGAAGTAAGTACCAAGATACAACAAAGAATATAACAAAATAGTACAAAAAATGGTAATAGACCCAATATGAACCATTCAAAACAAATATATAACATAAACAAATATATAAACAAATCAAGAGAAACAATGTTAACGGGAAATGAATGAATGAATGAATTTACTTTCTTCTATTTGAATCTATTTTAATGTAATTTATTTTATTTGTAGTCAAATAAATAATAAGATTAAGAATATTTTTGTGGATTAATTCATTTGTTTTATTTTTTTTGCACATTAATCAGAGAAGTATGAGGCTAATTTTGACATTTATTCAAAAATGAAGCAACGCTTCAGTGCGGCCATGTCCTCGCGTGCTCAAGCCCGTAGTTTGTATTTCATTCACTCATCCCACAGACGCTCACTCTTCATTTTCCTGCCGCCATCATCAATCATCAGCGACCACCACCAGTGTCTGGACGGAGGATCCGCCACGCTCACACGTCTCTCCATTACGTATCCACCAGGAGGGTCTCAGACTCTCTGCGACATCCACACAAGCTTCATCAGCTAAAATAAATCATTTCTCTATTTCATTCTTTTGTCTCTCCTCATTTCAGATAGAAATGGATTCTTATTTTTTTATTTTTTATTTTTTTGCCCAGCATGTATCAAGTGCATCTTTGGTTGGAAGCGAGCAAGCATTGGACACACTCACTGTGCGTGCAATCAGACTGAACCCACCAGAAACCCCAAAAAAAAAACAGAGGGCAAAGCTAACTAACAACCCCATTTGAAGTGAAAGCTCGGAGTCACTGATTTATACTAAAAATGAGTGTGATTATGCGATGCGACTCGGCAACTGCTGAGTCATTGCAAACCCTGCTGCTCTTCCAGTCAGTCACCGAAGAACGATCCACCGCTGAGAACAACGATTCCGGAGGCACCGGCACAACAGGAAATTTAAAATTGAAGAAAAAAAATAAAATTGAACACTATCAAAGAAACGCTCCCGTTATTTTCAGCTGGGCGTCGGTCGCGTGACTCAGCCTCGGCCCCTTCGTTGTTTTTCGGCAGCCGTCGATGTTTCGCTAATAAGCAGAAGCACCGGTGCTTTGCAGCCCAGACGGTTAACCTGGGACCCGCGGAGACAGATGGGAGATTTACAAATGCAGGAGGAGCTGGGAGCTGAGTTGGCAACGGCAACCCTCAGAAAGATTCCCCTCCATGTCTTCATCCAGGTTGGCTGCATGGTGCCATTCTTCTGCTGCCAAACAGGACCCAGGGAGTGGTCTGCACCTGCTCAATTTCCGTTTTATTTTTTATCTTACTTTATTTTTATTTTTTTTTTTTAGTACTTGTTCTGTTTGGCAGTTGAGGCTGGAAATATGAGCTCACGGGGTGTCCTTTATGTACATGAACGGGCACGCCCGTTTCAAACGCTGTCAGACGTCGCCCCCCGCGCACTGCCCCAGGTTGGCATGGTTGTTGAGCAATACGTCCACTAGAGGGCAGCGCACAGTTCAACAAATCGCTCCCTCACGGGCCTCCGCTTCTCCGTCGCTGCCTTCAAAGTTCACATCCAAGCCCCTCGCGACTGTTCTTCGGGAGTTCTCCGTCCCTCTGCCCTGGCCAGGTGACCCAATGTCTTCATAATTCCCACAATTCCGCACACATTCGCACAGCCTCTCTTCAAAAAGTTCCGCCGTTTCTGTCGTCGTCTCATGCGAGCTCAGACCGCGCGACACCGCCCCCCCACTATTTCCAGTGGTACTGCTCCCCGAGCACGATGAAAACATCCTGAAACATGCAGAGGACGGACAGAAGGCCCCGCCCATATACATATTTAACCATGAGCATAAATGGGCCTTTGCGCTAAACTGGAGGAGTTAAGGAACCGTTGAGTGGTCTGTCAGACCGAGTCGCCTGCACATATCAGCGGTGGAGTATCTACCTTTGTAATAAAGCCTGAATCCACCACGGCAGTCGTCAGTCATTTTGTAGCTTCGACCGTCGCGAAAGCGTCCGCACATACGACCGCGTCTCCCACGCCTCAAAGCTTTTGGGGCAAACCAAATGTGCTGCAGGTGAAAGATTAGCAATTCCACGACTGAATTAATTTGTAATCACACGTTACTAATCGGACCCTCGCGCTTCATCCGACTCCCCCCCCTTGTTGTTGCCTAATGCGTCTCGCAGCCTCGTGGATGATGATTCGGACCATCCCTGCGCCCACAATAGAGAAACAGATCCCGGTTGGCGCCTCATAACCTGACGGCGGCGACTCGATATTGATTCCTTTCATTGGCGACGCTCAGCGTCCCTCCCTCCCACGACCGCTGTTTACCCTCGGTGGCTCAGTCCCTCGTGAACTCATCACCCGCAAACGGCACCCGCCCCACCCGCACCCCCACGGAGTAATTACTCACTCTTTTATTTTCTCCTTCAAGGCTCCATATCAGGCTACTGATCTCTGACAGCAGTGCAGCTCAAATTAAATTTCCCCATCTGATAATGAAAGACATTAGGCCCTGCTGGAGCCTTATGAAAGGCCAAACAAAGCCTGGTGGAGGCCATATAATAACTCCAGCATGGGACAACACACATCTGAGCAGAGAGAGGTAACTCTGGGGATGGATTTTCTGGATGCGCGGCTTCTCTTTTAATTTTTTTCTTCGCTTTTGATTAACAAACCCAAGACTGAAGTACCATATACATTACATGTATGTGTCTTCACCATTTTGCGATACAAGTGAGCTGAAAACCTTTACGCGGTTTGTCGCACATCCCCAAAGCATGTTTGCACCAACACTCAAGACGCAACTTTGAATGGCAGCTAATGTGAAAGCATGTTCAGGGTTTAGCTGTCTGTTCTTAACCCGAGTGGGAAACATCACAGGACTCAGCAAAGATGTAAAGGAGAATTCAGAAGGAGAAGAGAACCGCCGCCGTCAGAGAATCTTTGTCCTCTCACACGTCACATGGTACAGCGGACGTGAGTCTGCCATGGTGAGGCCATGATGGTCTGAAGAAGGACAATGAAAAGCCCATATTCAACCAAAACTATGATTCATTACAGAGTAACAAGTTAAAAACATCATCGGGATGCAATGTTGTTTTGATCATTTTTACAAGAGCAGCATCACCTTCATGATTCAGCTTTTTCACTTTAAAAATGTGATTTATCTCTGCGATGAAATTCCGCACAGAGAATAAAAGGTAAGGATATGATATTATTAGGTGATCCTCACATCTCTCATAACTGAAAGTATAGTATCTGCTAATTAAACAAAGAAATTGGGATTAACACCACAGCGTTTTTAATTCATACACTATTAATGTAACGTGGTGATAGTAAAATAGAAACGAGAGTAGCTCAGCCACATCAGTAAAGTCAACCATCAGGACAAAGAACCTGCTGCTTCTAATAAATGATTTATGACAGAAAAGGAGAACACTTGATTCGAGCTGCAGATGATCAGCGTCTCTTGTCATTTCATGTTTGTCTGTTTTGATGAACGGCCAAACTCAGCAAGGGACTGTAAGGACAGCTTCTTCTCCTTTCCTTTGGTATCGGAGTGTATTTTATGCCAAAGGAGAAAACATGGGAAGCGCTGATGCTCCTTTTCTTTATATTTCAAAGAATGCGAACAGCTCTTACGGCAGCTGTGGAGACACTTTCGAGGTCCTTTCACTCAGTTGGGAACCTTGCTCAAGGACAGCGCCTCTGCCGGAGTTGGGGATCGAACCGGTAACCCAGACACCCACTCCACCGGTGAGCTGCCAGACCCTCATCAGCAAGCATATATTTTACTGTAAAATATGTATCAACTTGGTCTAAGAATCACGGAAACACGATTTGATTCCCACTTGCCGAATAAACGGGCCAAATGAATCATAACAGAAATGGCCGTGTTTGCGGTGTGTGTGTGTGTGTGTGTGTGTGTGTGTGTGTGTGTGTGTGTGTGTGTGTGTGTGTGTGTGTGTGTGTGTGTGCGTTCATGCGGTCAATACTCGCCGCTGAAGACGCGAGGAACGTAGCAACAGCTGGACGGAAGAAGACCAAACATAAGTGAAGAGCAAAAACAGGCATGTTTTTGCTTCGCATTGTTTGTCCTCTGAAGCAGAACTATTTTCACCCTCTGACAAATAAAAAGGGAGCGTTGCCGCGGCGACCTCGCCGCCCTGCACGAGGGCGGCATTCTGTCAAATTCTCTTAAGCAATATGTTTCTGCGTGTGGCTGTAAAAGCAAACGAGTGACCAAGATGGCCGCGCAGCAGCACCGGCGCAACACGGGATCACTGTTTGTCCTGTTAGAACCTCCTAACATCCAAACTTTATTTATTTATTTTTTTGGAGAAATGTCCAGCTGTGAGCCAGCAGGTTCCTTCCCAGGTAGCCTCGCTCTCAAAAATGTGAGCGCTGAGGGCTTTTTGTCGCCAATGTAGTTTCCAGTTTAAATACGACTGCAGTCGATTCACAACCCGCCACGTGGTCAAATGACGCCGCTTTGCCACGCCTTGGCAACAGTGGTTGTCGAGGGTGTGTTTTCCGAAAAAAAAAATGCTTCATTGTGCTTTTCACAGGTTAGCATGTTGCGGTGCTGCGATTTCGGTCTTTGGGGGAAACACACACACTCGCTTTGGTGGAGATGGCGCCTGCGTCGCCTCCCGACAGCCGCGGCGTGGCATCAGTGTAAGCGTGACGTCGGCATGGCGTCGGCGTGGCGTCAGCGTGACGTCGGCAAGGCGTCAGCGTGACGTCGGCAAGGCGTCAGCATGGCATTGGCGTCGGCGTTTGGCTGCGTGCGGCGAGCATTTCTTGTGGACGCGTGTGGCTGTTGTGTTGATGACGGTTGAGGTTGCTTTTTTCTGCAGCTTGCTGTGTAACCATAGCAACCAAACCGAGGAAAACGCAAGCCAATTTCGGAGGAGTTTCCCAGAGTTACGTAAACAAACACGTGAATGATGAGTTGCATTTGTGCAGCGACGATTGAGCAAATAAAGCATTCATCATGCTAACTAGCCAAACTGGCTATATCAGCTGTCTCATACTGGCTAGCGTCTCATGACTCGGCACTTTTCTCCACAGCTACTACAACTGGAGGACGCAGGCGTCCACATCCAACTCCAGCCCCAACTACGAGGTGATCTATGATGACCCCAACAGCCTCCTCTTCAAGAACAGGCGGGACAAAAAGATCCTGAATGTGGATCCATCGGTAGGATTTTTTGTTTTTTTGTTTTTTTTTCTCCCCTTCTTCTTCTTCTTCTTCTTCTTCTTCTTCTTCTTCTTCTTGTGCTGTCTTTAAAGTCCCATGGGGGCAAATGGTGCAGCTCTAATTAGACCACATCACCTGTTCCACGGCAGTAAAAAAAAAAAAAAAAAAAATCCCTGGAAACCAAAGTGGGAATCTAGGACAATTCAGTTGGCCCATTCCCAACACGCCTCGTCTGGTGTTTTAACTGGTAAAGAACATTTTCGCCTGGTTTTCAGAGTGTGCGATGAACTTAAAGTCGCTGTTTTAAAGGTGGATGGTGCAGGAATCAGTCGGGGGGGGGGGAAATATGTGCTTTCCACCTGCAATAAGAGCAGCGATGGACACAGGTGCATCCTCTGCCCTCAACACAGTCTGACAGGCGTCCCAGAGGAATGACACCGGGCAGGCTTGCTTCTTTTTTTCCCCCCGTCTGCGCTGCTGGGGGTGGGGCGGGGGCGGCGAGGCAGTCGGCGTGGGGCGAGACTATTTTGAAATTGCAGACGGAGCTGTGGGGACTGCGTTTTTGAGGCCAAAATGGCAGCAGCGCAGCGTTGGAGCTGTGGTCGAGCACCACCCCGGCCAGCCCGTCTATTAAAAACACCAGGAAAGGCGCAGGAAGCCAGACGCAGCAAACCACCCGTGCGCCCAGAGCCCGGCTCGGCCCGGGCCAATCGGAGCGGAGCGGCACGGAACCGTCCCGTCCCCCGGGGGCCGGCTGCTCATGTGGCGGCGCTAACCTTCCAAAGTCGAGTTTCACATGGGCGCCTTTCTTTGGTTGACTTTCCCACCTTCGTCGCTCTTTTTTTTATCATTTTTTGGTAAACGGGTCGGAGGGCTTCAGAGGTTGTCGTCTTTCGACCTCTGATTGGCTCATTTAAAAAAAAACTATTCAATCTGATGATGTTTGAGTTCAGTTCAGTTCCCCAAAGGCTGCTCATTGCGCCTGGTCTCTGATTGGCTTATTTTTACCAGCAGTCTCTGAGCGAGCAGAAGGAGACCTCCTCACTTATTAGGACGCCCACAAGTGTGTTTGAGGTAAAAGTGTAAATTGGGTGTAATTGTTGGCCCTGCATCCACTCCCACTCACGGCGTCCTCACACACTTAACCTTGAATAAATGCTCCCAGCTGCCGGCCGGCGACGCTTCGCCTCGGCTGCCGGCTCGGAGATGTGACGCTTCCGCCGCTCGGGGGGACATTAAAGTCGCCGACAAGTTCTGCACCACTTTTTTCCCCCCGCTGCAGCTCACAGAAATGTGTTGCCTGGATTCTTCAGCTCTCCGTGTTTTTGTGTTGATTCCATGTTTAGTTGTTGGTCCGTCTGCTGTTCATCATTTCAACACAGCAAACAGGGAATCACGTTTGAATTTGAGCACAATGCCAGAACCAACACCGAGCTTTAGCTTTAACAATTTGTGGGCAAAATCCGGCTCGCGGACCAGATCCCGCCCCTGAACCGTCTCCACCCGGCCCACCGCGTCCTTAATGTAAAAAAAATTTAAATAAAGTAAAAAAGATAATTAATCTCAAGGCAGACGAGTCTGAGTCTGTCTGCTCTTTAAGTCAACAAAAAGTGTCTGAAACAAGGACCCAGACCTGCTGGCCTGCTAAAAGCCTGATGTAAAGCCACATATACACCCAGCAGCCATAAGATTATGACCACCGCCTGTTCACGATAGAGTATGGCGTCCCTAATATTCTGGTCACCACACTCATATGCATGAGGGTGACAAAATATTAGCTACATCTCTCAGTATATTTTACAAGAACCAGGCAATAATTTCACAAGAAAAAAAGTTGTAACATTACAAGAATAAAGTCCTAATATAGGAAAAGAGATAATAAAGTCGTCTTTATGAAAATGAAGTTGTAGTTTTACATGGATAACTTGTAGTATTACAAGACCAATTGAGAAAAAGGCATAAAAATAAAAATATTACAAAAAATAAAGCAGTAATTTTACAAGAATACAGTAACAAATTTACAAGAAAACGGTGATAATATTATGAGAAGTAACCTTAATATTTTGCCACCCCAATGCATATGAGTGAGATGACCAAAATATTAGGGACCCCTCCCAGAGTAACCCAGTACAGTCCAACAGCATCACAAACTACAGTCCCAATAACAACCATTCAAACATGTCAACACCTCTCTCACACACATTCAATCACAGTTCAGCATTCTATGGTGAACATGTGGTGGTCGTAATGTTATGGCTGATCGGGTTGAATGCTAGTTAAGACCAATAGAAATGATTTTTAGAAAAAAAGTGAGAGGATAAAGGTATAAACACACGTTCACAGAAAAAAAATCTCAAAAATTCAACACACATCAGCAAGATGTGCAAACACTGTGTGAACTGTCCCTGTGCTGGGGCATCAGTGTTTTGGTGTGTGGCCCTTCGCTTCCCTTATCTGAGTCAGCAGGGCCTCTGGGGACCACACACACCAACACGGCCCGTCCATCAATCACACACCAACACGGCCCGTCCATCAATCACACACCAACACGGCCCGTCCATCAATCACACACACCAACACGGCCCGTCCATCAATCACACACACCAACACGGCCCGTCCATCAATCACACACCAACACGGCCCGTCAATCAATCACACACCTGTAACTTGAGTTATTTGGTTGAGGCTTTTAGTTAAAAACAAAGTGTTAACGTCGCCCTCTGTTGGAATCCACTTAAATAGCAGCACCGACTGATTTAAGTTATTAACCTTGATGTTTATGAACAAAGAGCTGCTTTTTATTGACGTTTTTTTTTTTTTGGTTGGGCAGCAATTTTGTTCTCCTTTGGAGTTGAGCTGGTCCACGGGCCGGTTCCGGCCCTGGGGCCGTATCTTTACCCACAATGCTTCAGAAACTTGTTGACCGCTGTGTGAAGTCATGGTTAAGCGTGATCACGGCCATAACCGCCGCTGACTGTGTGCTGGTTCCAGTCAGGTCCTGGCGAGGACTCCAGGAGGACGCCGGTCCACTCGGACCTGTACCACCACGCAGTCCTCTACGACCACCACGTCCGCACGCTCTGAGGTCGCACCAGGAGGGAGGAGTCTCGGCGCCGTTTACAGACCCTCCCATCACACGCGCCATCTGAGGGGAGGGGCACGCACGCTGGCGGCTCACGCTGGCCGCTCCCAGAGGGGCGGGGCCTACAGACCAGCGCCGCGGCTTGGAGAACTCGCCCCTGCACAAACAACTGTTTTTTTGGGTTTTTTTAAGTTGTGTCAGATTTTTCATTTGTCACATTTTATTTTCTTGTTTGAGCAGTTTTTTTTGTTTTTCTTTTTTTAAATTGCGGTTTCTTTGGCGTCCCCCAATCAGCGGTCTCAGCCAGGGTCCAGGGACCTGTTCTATAAGGGACCTGTTCCTGCACCCGCGGCTCGCCCCATCCGGGGGCCCGGCATGTTTCTGGGCTGTTTGTCTAAACAAATTAAAGGCGCGAGCGCTGTGAAAGACGAGGAGGGGCGGAGCCGCCCGCTTTCATGTCCTCCCCCAGGCTGCAGCAGCTCCAACTGGACGGGAAGAATGTGTAATGGGCTTAAAGCGTTCCGCATGTCCGCGTGTTCCCAGATGCGGCCGCGTCTCAGCCGGCATCAAAGCGCTCCGTCATTTACATATTAGTCACCCGGTGGCGTTTCTCCGTGTCACCGTCCCGACCAATGAGCCGCTGAGCTGAGCGGAAGGCCGTGATTATTCCCTCCACAAACCGGAACAGCTGAGAAACGCGCTGCCGTCCGTTCACAAACCCC
>CAAKHG010049938.1:14621-26001 GCA_901007715.1 Dactylopterus volitans | reverse complement strand
CTTCTCTCCTATCTCTGTTACAGTTACAAAGTAGGAGTCCATATAGAACCCAACACAGGCTCTTGATGTGAAGTTACCATTCCAAGACCGTGATGTTGAAATGGCAAGGCAGACTTACCATAACCTGTTAAACAACTACAGCTACAGTTTTTTCAGCTTTCATGTGTACCAATTACAGATGCTACAGTAGAAACATTTGGAAGAAAATTTGGAACTTGGATTTCCAGTTTTAAAAGCTGGTGCACAACTGCACAGCTGCAATACAATACTGCACAAATGCAGTATTTTTGGCTGGTTTTGCCAACCGTGGGTAACCCAGCTGGAACTCATATGCAGCAGTGAGAGCTGAATTTTTGCTCTGGTATGCAGTCAACTCAGGTGTCAAGTTGATCCTAGCTCTGACTTTTAAGGTCAATGGAACACACCATATCTTTATAAGCAAGCCTTGTCCTTTCACTTTACTCTTTTGCTGTATTACTTTAGAAGAAAACAAAAAGTAAAAGGTGTAATTTTCTTCAACCAAGTTTTTGACTATGATATATTGTCATTTTAATACTATCATCATTACTGAAACCCTTGCAAAAATGCTAGACTCCATAGAACACTTCCACAAAACATTGTGATGAAAAACAAAAATACCATATTGAATAATCTATTTCTTGAAAAGAATAGTTCAGAGCCATAAAAAAGCCTATTTGGCTTTCATTTTCTTTTGTATTTTTGTGTCACTAGAAATGTAATTGTTCATATATAACATTCTTGTTCATTTCAAATCTTAAGTGATTTTGCAAGATTTCTAAAATATCCATCAACATTTCTTTTCAAGAGTGATTTTCACTATTTTCCCTGGCTTTCAAAGTGGTCGGTGGTGCTTGAGAGGCTCCTCAGCAAATGCAGGTGGTCTGGCTGTGCCAAGAAGACTTCGAGGGGTATTTAACAGAAAGAAAAATAAATTTGACAGCATCACTGATCTGATCTGTAAATACAGAATTATTTCATTTATTTACAAGTGAAAGGGAAAATTATGTAAAAATACTTTGGCAAGGAACGAAAATCTTTACTTTAAACTGGCAATCTGGGAATTAATTAATTGTTTTTTTTAAATCAATGTGAGTATTATTGATATTTTTCATATTTTGCTTGTGTTTACATACTTGGGAGAGGCATCTAAACCAAAATATTTGTAGATATAAGGTTACTGTCAATGGAGGACACAAGTATATTCATGCCTAAGAATTTTGAACAGCTTGATCTTTTAATTTTCTGTCATTCAGTTAATAAGTTTTGGACTAATTCTTTCAGCTTTTGCTCAGTTGTAATCATAAAAGCTATAAATGCTTTGGCAGTGACATATGCCCTTACTGACATTTCCCCAACCAATTCTAAACAAATTGTTGATGTATTTCTGACAAATGTTTCAATATTCGTCATTTGTATTTTCAGTTATATGGTATAAAATATAATGCATGAGAGTTCATGTATTGTTCAAAACAGATGCATTAACACTTGAAAAAATGGAATGCAACAAACGGATTTGAACTACTTTATTATTGCTTCAGTATGATTGAGGTTTGTACACCTGAACTTAAATACCTCTAAGCAGTAGTTGTGTCGATGGTCGCTCCTGGCTACACTTATATAGACACCTGAGCTCTGGTATTTGCCTGGTAGCATCATGGGAATGACAAGCCTTTACATGCTACAAATCCAAACTCTACCATCAGCTTCATGCTTTTTTACTCATTTGATAATGTAGGGGCCAAGATTGAATGAATGAATTAATGAATGAATTAGTTTAGAAAAAGAATTCATTTTTGATAGTTAATGTTAATAATCTTTAGGATTTATTAGTGTGCAGTCACTTTGATAAGGGTGGGATTAAGCATGTAGTTTCTGGTTCACCTTGGCGAAGTGCAGGTGTGGGATGTGGTAATTTTTGTGAAGTACATATTTTTGTGATCGCTGTGACTCTTTTGATTAGTCCTATTTTTAGTACATAATTTTGATCAGTTGATACATTTCGTTAACAAAGCTTGTGATTATTTTAAGTAACTTGGGATCTCATCAAAAAAATTTTAGCTCATCAAACAGGCCCAGTCTCAGCCTCCCAGCGACTTTTTTTTTGTTTATTCTGAAGTTGCTGCAGATTACAAGCCACATTTACATCTGTAGCAGTGACTGAATTTACAATACAGGACATTTACAGTATGGCTGTCCTTCAACTGCAAATAAAAAATAATTCTTATTTAGAAAGAAAAGCTTTCAAAAATTACTATTCATAAATTGTTAGGTTTGATGCTGTTCGTTATCATTTTTGAATTAATCCACATTTTACATATTTGGATCAACGTGCAAGTTTAGTTAGACCTCCCCAAATGACACAGCAAACAACAAATTCCAGTCACTTGCAAACAGTGGCTAAATATGACACTACAGGCAGCACACACACAAGCAGGAGGCAGTAACCGAAGAGCATGACACGTACCCCGCCCCCGCCCCCTCCTCTTCCCCCTACTTCCCTCAGAGTGGCCCTGCCCTCCACATTCCTCAAAGGGACCCCATCCCCCAAACAACCTGCCCCAAATAGGAAACTTACCCCCTTTTTCCCACCCACACCATGACTTCTTCAAGCCTGTACACTCAAATTATGCTTTCTAAACCTGACTGAAACACACACACATGCATGCATGCACGCACGCACGGACGGACTCACTCATCTGCAAGCCAAACAAGTTTACTGCAGCAACAACCTATGTTTCTGTACAGGAAAGTTTCACACAGTGTATTTATTTATTGATGATTTACTATATAAATAACAAATAAAATGTTTAATGTAATCAACAGTGAGATTTTCTACAGATCCCGAGGCCTAGTGTTTATGCTCAGCTAAATAATTTCCATAACTAAAACTGAATTTAAATGCACATAATTTCAGTCACATTGTCCAAAATCACATTACAGTGAAATCAGTTCTTTTCGCAGAGCTGTCTTTTCATTCCGTCTGCATTTTGCTCTTATGACAAAGTAACTTGAATCAGTCTCACTGGCTATCACATGCTAATTTTACATTATCAGTTCATATTAAGATCCTTATCAAATGTGAATGCTTAATGGAAATAATGTATTAATGTATTAAAGCATAGCTATGGCATGGGATTTTATTGGGATCGAAAGTATAAAAATTCTGCCAAGAGAATTAAATAGATAATTTATTTTTGAAGATTTAATACTGTGGGTCATTATTTAACAACACATCATTTTCTAACAAAATGTGAAAACATTTTGGACTGTTTTCAATTTGGTATGCAGTCTGCAATGCAAACTAACAGGGCCTGACGCTCTGTGAACAAAATGTTCTTTTTTTCCAAGGCTGCATGGTCCAGGAGGCTTATGTTTCCCAAGGTAAAAGAGGCTACAAATGCAGCATGGGTGAAAAGATTAGTCATTGACTCTTTGTTATAAGGCCCTCAGGTATTTGCTCCTGTGTCATGGGGACCTCTGTCAGTCAAGAGAGTAGTTTCCAATACCCCAAAAACGGGAAATGTTTGTATTTCACTCAATTAAAAAGCAGTTAACAGATGTTAGTGAAGGTTAGGTTCATAGACACTTCATGAATCAAAAAAAGACAAAGGAAAAAAACAATCAGCAAAAAATGGATGGGCTTTCTTCAAAATTAAGAATAATGAAATATGTTTATTTTGATTTTTGATGAGAGCTAGAGAGAAAGGGAGGAACGCACGCATGCACGCACGCACGCACGCACACACAGAAGGGACCTGGAGGACAGGGTGGGGGTGGGGGTAGGGGCCTGCCTTCCTATTAGAACCCCCAAATGCTTCTCTGTTGTTGCCATTTATTCTTTTGTTTTCTCTATTTAGCAACATCCACAGTTGTGATGCTGCTGGAGTACAGAGCGAACGCCGGATGCTATGACAATACTATTGCACTGCTTTACTGGATGATACAGTAGTGCAATATCGTCAAAGCAGCTGACCTCTGCATGCTGGGACACATATACACAAATGCCTGCACATACACTGAATATGAGCAGTGCTTTTAAGTCAGCCATACCACACACATACAGCCCACTAGGGATATAACCATAACAAACAGACATGTCAAAATAAATTAAAGCTATGGCACAGCCATAAAAGCTATAGCCAACTAGGTGTCAAATCCATTGAAGACCAAAAGAGAACCACTTTTACGTTTTTTTTGTCAAGACTAAATACGAGCCAGCATGCTGTGTGTGTGTGTGTGTGTGTGTGCGTGTGTGTGTGTTAGTGTGTGTATGTGTGTGTGTGTGTGTGTGTGTGTGTGTGGGGGGGGGGGTGTCAGCCAATGCCCTTTTAATATTGCACTGCTCATCTGATTTCACAGTAGTACAATAGAAAAAGGGCTTTGGACAACATGGCTGTTTCTCAAATCCATTTCTATTCAAAACCCAGCATGCAAGTAATTAGCTGCCACGTTGACAGTGTAGGGCTTGTATGAATCTACAACCAGAAAACAATTAGGCCATGTTGAAAATTCACACAAACAGCCATGAAACAACCAAACAGGCTTATTAGGTTTAGGCCTGCACCATAGTGTAGCCTGCACTACATGGTGTAAAATGCATAAATAGGAATGCATATAAACTATGCAAGTGTAATCAATTATTGCTGGAAAACATAAGTCTATTTAGGCCACGTAAATGTAATGCTAGCAGTTCCTGAAGGCTGCAGTGCCACAGAGTGCAGGCAGTGAACAGGACTTTGATTGAAGGGAATGAGGGTGGAGAAAACACGGCTACATATACAGGGCAAAGAACACATTGTCATAACAGAAACCTACTAAAGAGACAGAAAAACCCATCACCTTAAGGAGTATAGTGTAGGAGGAGTAATCTCATTTAAACATATTTAATAACTTTTAGTGATTTTTTTTCATTTCTGAAAGAACTTATGAAGGACTGGTATGAAATTAAGTTTGAGAAATATGTCTTCATGCCTTAGGTCACACTTTGTTTGGATGTTGAAATGCCTTTTTCTTGTTGACTTTGTTGTGTCCATACGCTAAAGAGTACTAGGCATTTTGAAAACGATTTATTCATGCCAAGCATGTATTCCAGATGTAGAGATGACAGCTTCAAACACATCCTCTACAAACCTGTGACTCTACAAAATGCTCCATCAAACTTTTTACATTTTGGAGATGCTGTTTCCAGGCAGAATACATAGCTATCAAATACAAAAAATGGTGTGGTTTCATATCAAAATTCCTTAGGTGTGCAGACATTGTCTTATCAGATTGAAATGTGAACTTGCAATAGTATAAGACTAAATCATACACTAATAGGTCCTATACTTATAGATCGATTATTTTATTGTAAATTACCGAACCACATCTGGGGTCTACTGGGCACATTGACGAAGAACACTTGTGTTACGTGTTTGTGGCCAAGAGTAATCACTTTTATTGATACCTACCTGCCAATAACTGGTTTTATCACGCGCTCGCTCAATCGCTCTGTCCCCCTCTCTCTCCGTTTTTGTCTGTGTATATATGTGTGTGTGAGTGCGTCTCTCCACACGCACGCACACACACGCACACACGCGCACACACGCACACACACACACACACACACACACACACACACACACACAAAATGACGGTAGGAGAGCTCACGGGTCGTCTCGAGAGCGACATCCTCGTCCGTCTCCGCCCTCAACCCCTGCGCTGGCGCGTCGCCTCCTGAACCAGCAAAGGTTCTGCTGATGGCACCTGGCAGATGAAGGGCCGGTCCGTGCAGCTCAACCCAACAAGGGAAGAGAATGTAGTCAGATGACTACTTCGGGCGGGGAAATGACGTACCATCCATCTCCGCAAATTACGTCGTTTTCCATCATAGTAACAGTTCGTGAAATGGGACGGCTACCCGGTAATAAAAATGGTATTTCGTCCATTAGCAACCTCACGGCCTCACAGCTCCGGACTCCATCTTTGACTAGTTGACATTCAGCTCTTGCTGAGACAAATTCCTTATTTACATGCAAGTATGCCATTGGTCCGTATCTTCGCTAGTCTTCGCCATGATTGGTGGGAAATTTGTCTCATCACATTCGGGATTGGTCAAATACCAAGGGGACGACATCGTACAGTTCAGACTAATTTTAACAATGAACACAAAATCACTCTTCCATTCACAAATCCCGCATTACCCGCCTTTTGGGAGCTACTTTGTTTTATCGTGCTCGAGAAGACCGAATAGAATCAGCAATCAAGTAAAATCCCAGTTAGTACTGTCAGTATGCCTGAAACACAATAGACGGATATAAATCCACTGCTTTTAATGAAGTCAAGTGTAATATGTGGGAAATTTTCTTCGTGACTGTTCTTCACGGTTAGGATAAAACAACGTTCGGGAGACTAAATAGCCTGACTTGTTTTGGGATAGAGACCCCGGTCTCACTATGTGACTCCTCCGTGGATGGATGCTGTAAAAACAATGACCGTCACCGGCAAGGCTGAGGTACGTTGGGCTCTTGGAGGAGGGCAACGGCCTGTGAAATCTAGCATTCCTGATCACCAGAGCTTTAATAATTGCATTGTCCGTCGAACAAGACCCGCTCCTGCCAGCACTTCTATCTTCGGTACCGGGACTACTGTGTGCTGCTGAGAGTTTGCTAGTCTAACAAAATTGCAGTGCTGTAAATTATTTTTCCTGTTCTGTGAATAAATAGCCTAATTAAAATAATACTTTCCTTGTTCCCCAATCAAGTCTACCCGATTGTTGTTTTGTAGTTTACTTCTTTAACGCACTTATATGCACGGAGATATACAAATGTATGAAAGCATAAAAATCATACAAATGAATATCCAATGAAACCCAGAGACATACATATTATTGGTCTTATTTAGTCATGCAGATTAAATCCTACCATAGACATTTGTTGATGAGAGAAACCCCCTCTTTGCTCAAAACAGTGCCGTAATTTTTTTTCTTACTCTTTAACTTAACACTGGGTACAAAATATAAATGAATAGAACAATCAAGAAGAGGCCCATTCTTAACAAAATAATGCAAATATTATAGCGTTTGAAATGACTGTCTCATCACAGCCAACCTTTTCTTTTAGTTTCGTTATTTTACCCTCCAGTTTTGAAAGCAGACCTGTCTGCTATGACGTGATTTAGATGCTATGTAAGGAATGCGCGATCACACTCGTTTATGCCTGGACATGTAGTGCTGCGTGCACGCGCACCACTGCGTAAAGTGGCGGTGCCGAGCGGACCAGAAATGGGCCGCACGATGCCCTATGCCCATATTTAGCCACAACGGCTGACTGAGCGAGTAAACATGTGGCCGATGTTTGCTTTTTTTAAAGCAAACTAGCAAACTGTTTGCAACCATCGGAGGACGCAGGGCATGCAGGTGATGGCGACATAAAGCAAGGGACATTTTGAGTAACACCGTGTTGTTGTTGTTTTATATATATTTCTAAACATGCATGAGCATGATCTTTAATTTGTGTACAATTTAGCCTAGAACGTATAAAACGTGCTAAAATAATATTCTTATCAAATCACATGAAAAGCTTCATGGTCTATATGGGTATTGCTAAATTAGGAAAGGTTACAGTTATTATGACTTAATATAGGCTTAATTCGCAAACATTTTTGGTGTAGTTTCTTGAAAATAAATTACAACTAAGATTGTTAAACAGAAAGACCCAAGGAATTACTATATACCAGGCTAAATTTGAGCGCAATCTATAACTGTCAATATGTTTTGCACAGGATACACAGAAAATATTCAAGAGGGTTAAAAAAATTTTCACCGTAATGATCATGCCAGGTTTGTCAATCCTATTAATCACTGACACTCAATAATTCACTGTTATTATTAATTACAATTATTATCGTAATTGTAATACTAGAAGTCCCTATCTAGCCCAGATTGCTGCAGCTAGAACACAAAACCAAAACAATAAAATTTGATCATATTATTCTGGCCTCTGCTCCCTAGTTACCAGTACAAATCAGAAATGGAATTATCATATCGCTCTCTAACTCCTGGTTATTCTTATTGTCAACAAACAACAAAAACAGTTGGCTGCAGAACAATTGCCAACCCCACCCCTTTTTTTCTTGGCTTTCCTGTATATGTTAAAGAATAAAACTCAGCCCATCTCTTTAAATCAACCAAAAACTGAACCGAGTACATCTATTCACTTTGTTGTGGTCAGCTTCAGGAATTAGAGACATTTCCAATACATCATTTTGCTAGATTTCAGTTTCTCTGCTTAGACGTAATAGAGTAACAGGCTGTTACAATGACAACTTCTGCTTTTTCAAACCCTGTGTTTGAACTGACTACACTCCTTTTTGTATGGTATATGTTCATATAAGACACAAATTCTCATAAAAGTCATATTTATTAGTTAGTATTAATTTATGCACATACAGAAACATTTACCTGTGGTACACCTACCATTAATATTTTGCTGTGATTGAAAGCTTGAGATGGAAATACAGTGTCTCTATACTCAGAATTTAAACCCAGAGTACAGTTTTGACCTGCTCTTGTCATGTGATAACTATGGTGATATGGCGCTATATAAATAAAATCAACTTGACTTTTCTTGACTTGAAAAGATAACTCAAAGGTCCTGTCAAGTATTTGCTGTGTGAGAGGATGAGAATGTTCAGGTATAGTTGTAGACAGATTTGTGCCTGCTACATCACACAGGAGTGTAGTTCTTCATTTAAACCATGCAGGCCTCTCTAAGTTTGAATGAAGCTAATGCTCAAAATGACTGTGATGATGTGCAGGGTGATTACTTTTTCAGCTTCAGTGTCAAAAGACTTGTCATAGCATAGCCAGAGTCACCCTCAAAATTAGTTTGCACTTTATTATAGACCAATCTACATCAAATACAGTTTTTTGTTAGTAACTAATATTACTGCGGTGAATTGACAAAACAAAAGTAAAGTTTGCTGCAGTTCATGGTGTTAACAAACTGTGATATGAGAAATGAAAAGGAAAACCACAGACACCACGTTACCATCATTACATACGTACTAGCTGTTACGTTTGTTTGCATGAAACTAATACTTCTGAGAGCTGAATTTCAGTTGAATTCAATTTTATTCATATAGCACCAAATAATAGCAGATGTTCTGTCAGGACAGTTTTCATATGGAGCAAGGTCTGGATGATGCTCCTTGTAGAGAATTCCCCCAATTTAATTAGTGATGACATGTCATCGTTCAACCGCTGGCTGTCGAGGTGGTGTCCTGTAAATAACGTGGGCTTCATTAATAATTGGCAAACTTCCTGGGGAAAACCTGGTCTGATTAGGAGCGATGGCAGACATCCCACTTTGGATGGTGCAGCTCTCAAATCTTGAAATATGGCCAAGTTTATTAGCCAACCAACTACACGACAATCCAGAGTTGAGACCAGGAGACAGAGTTGCAATCCGACACACTCCTCTGCCCTTCCATGAGAGCAGTTACCCACCCAAATCCCTGTAGTGACTGTGTCTGTCCCTCCACCACTCAAATCAAATATATCCTAATTAACTAGATCTAAAATACACAGAAGAAAAATCATTCATAAACACCTCATAGAAATTAACCCCACCATGGCCATCGTACAACAAAATCTGAGAATTAAATGTGGACTTTTGAATATTAGACCTCTGTCATTCCAGGCTGTATTGGTAAAAAATCTAATATCAGATCATCAAATTAATATATTTTGTCTTACTGAAATCTGGCTTTGCTACGATGGATACGTTCGCTTAAATGAATCCATTCCCCACTCATATTCCTCAAAACACTGGTCGAGGGGGTGGGGTTGCAGCCATTTTTAATTTAAGCCAATTAATCAACTCTAAACCTAAAATTAACCATAACTCATTTGAAAGCCAGGTTCTTCATCTTGCAAATCCAGCCTGGAAAACTTAACAGCTAGTTTCATTTGTTATAGTGTATCGGCCTCCTGAATTCTCATCTGAATTCTCAGAGTTCTTCTCAAGTCTAGTCTTGAGTACTGATAAAAAAAAAAAAAAGTTGTAGGTGATTTCAATATCCATGTGAATGTGGGTAATGATAGCCATAGCATTGGATTTCTGACTTTTGGCAAAAATGAACACTTATTTGTCTTTCCACAGAATCTTCTTTTATCTGACCACTGTTTAACAGTCTTTGAATTCCTATTATTGGACTACATTCCAGCAAACAAAAATGTTGTCACTCAGTGTCTATCTGATAGTGCTGTAGCTAAATTTAAGTGTAGCCCCTGTGAGAAAGTGAGGGGTTAAACAAATATAGTGTTTGTATAAGGGAGAAAAAACCCTAAAAAGATGAGAGATTAAGTTGTTTTCATAACACTTAATGGAGACATCAATATTCATAACTAGATGTTTATTTTCAAAAAAGTATACACTGTAAATTACGTTAATTTAGAGGGTGGATAGTTAAGTATTGCGAGATGTTCGTGCATGCGGTTCATGTGGTTTTGTTCCGTTATTTAATTGGTCAGGTGTCTGGTCAGTTGGGTTCACCTGTGATGATTGGGGGAAGATGCGGAGGGGGAGAGAGAAGAAAAACACAGAAGAGGAGACAGCAGCTAAATTGGTGCGGAGATAATATCGTAGTTTTTTTTTTTTTGTTAAACTAAAGTATTGACAACACGTAGTTACCCCACCCTGTTTCTATTTAACTGGGAGTTTATTGAGACTAGCAGTGTGTGTGTGTTGGGTGCAAAGTGAAGTGGGAAGACGGCGCGTCGCACGAAAGCGAAGAAACTTTGCTGCCATGCTCATTTGGACTTCTTTGTTGAGGCGCCCAGAGGATTTCTTCCGCAAAACGGCGACCGTGTCTACCGGTTCCTCCATGGTGAGAAGCGGAGGACTTCATTGGCTGCGCTGCTCGTGGGTGGAGGAGAGGACTTCATCGGAACCATGAGTTCGCTGTGTGGTTTCTTCCGTGGGAAGCTAAAAGTGGATTTCTTTCGGCCGCAACGCACCCGAGCATCATACAGGCCTGCAACGGGGTTTTCTTTTGTCGTGAGTGTGTGTGTGTGTGAGTGTGCGTGTGTGGGCCCACATTAGTGTATATTCCTAGTTATTGAGCACTGAACCATTAAGGTATTTATTTTCACAGGGGTTTAATTTGTGGCTTGTTAGGGGACAATAATTTTTTGTTTTTGTTATTCAAGGAGTAAACATTTGTATTGCCAAAAAAATTAACAGTAAACTCCTTTTGTTTTCTACGATAAAAATGTCTGGTGTCAGTTATTATGGTAAAATATAAATATAATTTGAGGGATTTTTTAGAGTAGTATCAGCTGACTCAACATAGGTAAACCTTCGAGTAGCTACCTTAA
>CAAKHG010049937.1:0-28705 GCA_901007715.1 Dactylopterus volitans | reverse complement strand
GAGTGTTCCTTCATTCTGGCCCAAGAAGGAAGTCAAGGCAGTGGAGGACATCAAGCTGGTTATTGATTCATGTTAGTGCGTGGGAGCAAGAACATCTGACTCACCAGAAATCCCCCTCCACCCCTTCCATGTCTCTCACCCCCATCATTTGATTGATCCCTGTTGTTACCAGCTATACTAAATGCTCTGCTAGATGCACTATGCTCAAAGACTGAGGTGATGTTGTGGAAAAAGTCAGGGTTTGTCTGATGATGGTAATAGCCAAATAGGTACTTTGTGAGCCATTGAAAATCTTTCAGAGAGCTATTAAGATACTTTTAACAACCAGACTGTGATTTGGGTGTGTCTCACAGGGACTGATGGGGTGATGACTGATATTCCAATGGCCAATTACTAGAGATGTGGCCAGGTAAAGAGGAACATAGCAGCTTTAAAGGCACTCACTCCTGCTAGTTGCATACTGACATACACCATCATCACTGATCACTGGCTATATTGTTATCCTCCTCGCTGTTCTGCTCTCTATCAGTTTTAGGACATATTTTAGCATAAAGCCTTACCCCAGGACAGCCGCCGAGCAACACTGGCCCACTGTATTCATTACATCTGGGACTTAATGTAAAAACCAAGCACCATTTGTAGTAATGCGTTAAGTCATTAACTTTGGGAGTTGCTGGGACAAAAAAGGGTGAGTGTGAGATGCCTTCTAGCTCCCAAGCTACACAAGGGATTCCATAAAGAGCAACAAAAAAAAAGATCCCCCTGCTTTTTGTCTTTGCATTGTATCTTTCTGGGCCTCTATTCCTTTCACGCCTTTGCAAGAACCAGCGTGTCAAAGCTGAATCATGGAGCAACATTGCCATCTAGTGGTCTTGTGAGCTAACAGTTCCCATTTCACTGTTGGTATTAAGCACCTGTGATATAGTCATGCAGTATTATCAAAGCAGTATTTAATTTTAGATTATAGATTAGCTCTTTATAGCATACTGTGCCTTTCTGCAGGGCCGGTTTATATCTTGTATCTTGTTTCTTGTGTCTGTCAGTGAAGTTTTTTTTTTTCACATTAATCCACCATAACCTTAAAACCACTGCACGTTTACCATAGAATATAATGCAACAGCCCTATACACGTTATTCGGAGAGGTGTCCTTATATATTTTGGTCATTCCACTTATATGCATCAGGGTGATAAAATATTAGGGACACCTCTCAGTATATCCAAGTACAGTTCAACAGCATCACAAATTACAGTTCCAATAACAATCATTAAAATATGTCAACACTTCTTTCAAACAGATTCAACAGAAAATTCTTAAAACTCCTCTAGATTTGTTTACAGGGCTGCATATCTACATTATTGCAGTATATTCTATGGTAAAAATGCAGTGGTTTTAATGTCATGGCTGATCGGTGTATCTTGCACAGAAATGCTATAATGTCTGGATTGTTATATTATTCATAGAACTTCCACATGGGGTTCTGTAGCTAGACAGCAGACCAGACTTCCCTGTCCCATTTTCAGGACTGTGCAAAACTATCAAACTGTGTAAGTTTAGCATTGAGTAAAGAATACAATACAGTGTACTTTGCAGTACACTGGCTTACATGATATCTGTGACAATATCTTAAATATTTTTCCTGATAGTTATGCCAGTGCCTATTTCACAAACTGTGCGTTTACAGCACAGACACTCTTAATTTATTCTCATACACTTATTTCTCCATAATACTGCCAAGTTTTGCCCTCCTGTTTTTCTCCTCGCTTTTGTTTTTTAACACAGTATTTTAGTATGCTAACAATTTGACTTCGCTAATGGTACAAAAAAAGGAAAAATGAGAATTTCATGGATCAGTTGCGCTTAATCTGTCTTCCCACAACACAAAAAAAACACACACACACACACACGCATAATCATGCTTTCTGTTGCAAAAATCCTCACGTAGACATTCACGCACATCAGTTCAAACATAAGCCTTGTGAGACATTTCATTGTCTGACCTTGTCCTTCTTAACACCCCGCGGTGTTTGGTGAGAAAAAGAAGAAGCAAGAGGGTGAAGAGGGGAGCAAGAGTGTGGCATCATTATTCAGTCACGCTACAGTTCCATAGACAAGGCAGCCAGCTTGATTCACTCTTTTGGTCTAATTCTATAAACACGCAGCTCTCTCCCCGGTTATGCCCCTAGCCTGCTGACAGATAGCGCATGAACAGCTTTAACAAATACTCAGACAGACAGAAGGCCTGTCTCCAGGCTAGATAGACAGGGTCAGAGAAGAGTGGAACAAAGCAAGACAGACAGGGCTGGCCATCATGTAAACTATTGTAGTCCATTGTCCCGTATAGTGCCCAATGGTGCAGAGGCAACCAGATGGGACGTTTGTGTGTGTGTGTGTGCGCTCTACAAAGCAACCGTGTTTGTCATTAGTCCTGTTTGATGTTGCTCGTGTCAAAATGCAGTCATCAGGATGATGATGTGACTGGGTTGCTGTTTGGTGCCTGAGCTGCTGCTGCCACTGGGATTAAACCTACTGGCACTGCTCCTGTCGTTTCTGCTTTGGAACAAAACCCTCATTTAAAAGAGCAGACAGGCAGACATGGTGGTAACTGTATGTCAACAACCCAAGGCCTCCAGGAGTGATGCCCGGCTAGATGATAAGGGCTGGGGAAATTCTGGCATGAGGGATCAGAGTGGAGGAGAGACAAGATTGTTTGGACAAATATGTGATGGATGTAAGCCTTTGCATTAGTCTTTCACTCTGGCTCTGTCACTCTGTCTGAGTCTGATCAGCCGAACGATGCACGTTTGTCCCGCAGCCTCTCTGCTGGAGAGACGGGTGGCATTCTTATTTTTATGTCCGTTCCATCATCTCCGTGTTAGTATTACTTGTATCATCTCATTTTCTCATTTGTACTTTTGCATTACATGCTATCAGGAGGTGAATGGTGACAGGAGTCCCAGTGTCTAATGGGATCTCCAGACAAAGGCAATTATTTGTGCAGTAATTACCCTGGAATTAAAGTTTGCTTGCTGAAGAATAATGTCTAAGTAAATGACTGACTTTATAACCGATCAAACTGAATCGTGCTGTGTATCTGTTACCTGTCACAGTAAGTTGTCAGTGGAGCGTATGATTTTAGTTTGATCACAGCAGCTCTGCTTACGTCTGCTGGTGACCACCCTGTAATTTGCCAGAGGATCTTCAAGTTCTCAAGTGAGATCCTTATCACAGCCATCCAATCATGTTTTTTGCACTTTGCTTTGACTAACTCTGTTTTTAATCTGCATTACCCTCACCGACTTCAATCTCCTTTTATGTCATACACAAACAGACATGCACAGCATACATTTGTGCTGTTTATCATAGATGCTCTAAACCTCTCTCTCTTTTTTCTCTCTCTCCCTCTCTCTGTATCTCTCCCTCTTTATCTGTCTATTCCCTTCTCTCCCTCTCTTTCTCTCTCTTCATATATATATCTTTCACTTTTAAGTGAACAAGGTACTGAAGTGTGGGGGAACTTGTGTTAAAGCTGACTTGATTTTTTTTGATAGTCTAAATACGCCTCACTTCTGAAATATTACCCTTTTTCTCGGTTGAGAGCCTGAGCACTGCACCACTCAGTGATGTTTCCTACCTCCTTACAGCCACTAAAACCACTATCTGTCTCATCAGAAGTGGTGGCTGGTTGGCAAGTGGAGCAATGAAAAGTGTTAGGAAGTGCTAGCGAGGTGTGACTGAGGCAGGGAATGGAGCTTTATGGGAGAAAGCCTATTTTTTTCCCCTATGTGCAGCATAAAATCCAGTAGCAGTGGCATCTAGGTAGTGGTTTGTTTCCCTGTCAGACCAGATGATTGGATTGGGGTAACGGTGGAGTTAAAGGTAGCCTGACATTACAGTGACAAGAGAAAGGCAACTGTCATACTGTGGTCTTGGGAAACTTGTCAGTACAATGACAGAGAGTAATAAAAATGATTTTTCAGATCATGTAGGAATTAGGTAGATTTCCTTGAAAGTCTACCTATATCATTTACTGCAGGCCAGTAAGTTGGTTGTTTCCCTTCAGGTCGAATTAGAATTTTGGAATTTCTTTGTTGTACAATTATAACTCACTTCCGGAGCACTTGAGAGAGCTGTCAAGTGAGCAATCGCTTTAATACTGGCTGGCAGACTGGCAGATAGAGGGCAGTGGGTGGGGCGGGGGGCTGGCGTGGCTGGTGGTCTGCTGGGCTGGCTGACATCTCTGTCTCCTCCTCTCTCCCGGCAGTTCATGGCATCAAGTGGACTTGCAGCAATGGGAACAGCAGCTCTGGCTTCTCAGTGGAGCAGCTAGTGCAACAGATACTGGACAGCCACCAAACTAAGCCACCTCCCCGGACTCACAACTGCCTCTGCACAGGCACCCTGGGTAAGGGCTTAGCAAGTGGGATGGCATTTGTTCTCAAGACAGTACTGAAATATTCAGCAAGGTCATAAAGAGTTTGTTATATGGTAGAAGAGAGAGGCTGGTTGAGGTCCTTTGTACTGTACGATTTATATTAAAAACAAGTGTCAGCTTTTTGGGCTTTTTATTATTTGTTTACTGGTACCTGTGCCAGGACCGCACTGTTATGTTAACATTAAATTTTTTTCAGTTGTGCAATTTCACTGGGTTGTTGTCAGGAGAAGAAGGTAAAACTGGTTCCTAATTTCTAAAACAAATAATCCTGGATAACTTTCAGTGCCATTCTTTCTGATGAGTTAGAAGCCATGCCAAACTTTCCATATCCGTTATATGAAAAAAAGCATAGTTTTTTTCATCACATGAGAGAAAATTGTCTTTCACAAACTGATAATTGCGAAAAAAGAATCAATTAATTTTTGTCCTTGTTCCTTAGAAATAACCATCTCTCAATTTTTAATTACACAGAAATAAATTAAACACATTTGCCTTTTCATTTTTCCCTTCTCTTTACATCCATCACCCATCCAAATCTCCTGCTTCTTTTGCTCTTTTTGCCCCGATACAGGTGCAGGAAGCAGTGTGCACCATAAATGCAACAGCGCCAAACACCGCATCATCTCCCCAAAGGTGGACCCCCGCACAGGAGGCTACAGCAGTGGTCACTCCGAGGTACAAAACAATGATGTATCAGAGGGGAAGACAGAGCACGGTGGCCACGGTGGAGGCAAAAGCTCTGGTGGAGGAGGTGGAGGTGGCAGCACCAGAGAGAAACGCAATGGCAAAGTCCCCAAGCCTGTCCTGCTACATCAGAACAGCACGGAGGTGTCATCCACCAACCAGGTGGAGGTGCCTGACACCACGCAGAACTCCCCTGTGTCCATCAGCAGTGGCCTCAACAGTGATCCAGACATGGCTGATAGCCCCGTGGTGACGGGGATGAGCCACGTTGCTTCTGTCATGTCTGGTCTGTCCCAGGGTGTCTTTATGTCTGAGGTCACTGGAGACCCTGTGTACAGCATGTCTCCAACTGGGGGCCCCAATACTCACCTGATGGGTGCAGATGCCACCTCACAGGGCTTGGTGCTGTCTGTGACCTCTGATCGTCACAAATTTGCGTTCCCCGGTGGAGGAGTGGGAGAACCTGGGACTACTGCAGCAGGAGACAGCCTGTCTATGTTATCTACAGCAGGGGTGTCTGAAGAGCTGGTGCTCTCCAGCAGTCTGGACTCTGGAACCATTAAAATCCCAGAGACTAATATGAACTTTGACCCTGACTGCTTCCTGAATAACCCCAAACAGGGCCAGACCTATGGAGGCAGTGCAATGAAGACAGAGGGCAACTCTTCCTCAACCTCATCTTCCTCCAGCAACAGCAATGGCACCAATGGCAATCTTCAGCGCTCCCCTTCCATGTCAGACAATGGCTACGCTTTCAGCTCAACTTTAGTAAAGAATATCAAGACAGAGGACACATCCTTTGAGCAGCAGCTGGCCAAGGAGAGCGGCTACCAGGTGGGGGCAGTAGTGAACTGTGGCAGCAGTGTGTCTGTGCCACCTGTTGCTGGTTCAGGCCAAGGCAGCCTCACTCTGACCCCAGCAGGCTCCCTCCTTCCTTCTGGTGGGGGTCTTAGTCCTAGCACCACCCTTGAGCAGATGGATTTCAGTGCTATTGATGCCAAGCAGGACTACACAACCAGCGCTGCCGCAGTCAACTACGGTCAGGCTATGTCTAGTCCTCACATGCAACACCAGAACCGTTCACCCAGTTTCTTCCTTCAGGATGCCTCTCAGTCCAGCCAGGCTCAGCAGGGAAGGAGCAGTATGGGCCAGAAAACACATTTGATGGAGCACAACTCCCACGACTCTGGAGCGTATATGGGGCTACAAGTGGTAAAAACAGACTCTCCTGGCAGCAATGGTCACCTCCACCACCACCACCAAGCCCACCAGCCCCAGCACAGGGTCAACTGTAATGGAGGCTCACCCACGGAGGGGTCTAACCAGGCTGGCTCTCTGCAGCTGCTCCAGTACCAGGGGACCTTTCCTGGGCTAGGTACTGAGCATGAGGAGGTGGTGGGTCTTGAGCAGCCAGGAAGTGTAAATTCAGCTCAGGCAGGAGCCACAGAGAATGGAGCAGAGAATCTACTTAAGCAAGGGGATCACATTCAGGCCTGTGCGGCAGGAAACGGAGAGGGAGGTGGGGCAGAGCACTATCTGCAGCAGGCCTCAGATGTAGGAGGAGGAGGAACCGGAGGGCCTGGTGAAGGAGTAGTGCTTCATAATGGAAACAGCAGTGAGGGTAACAATCGCACTCAACAGCAACAGCAGCTGCAGCCTCTTCTCCAAGGAAATAACATGGTCCAAGGGCTCTACAACACTGTCGGAGCACACCAAGGCATGGGTGGAGCAGCCAGTAACGGGGGTGCAGGAGGGACAGGCATGGAGATCAGTCTGGACCACTTTGATATCTCTTTTGGAAACCAGTTCTCTGACCTCATAAATGACTTCATCTCGGTAGATGGCAGCGGAACCACCATGTCAGCTGCAGGGGCCATGTATTCACACCAGCTTGTCACTTCCCACAGCTCAGACAGTCAGAGCGCAGCCGGTGGGGCCCCTCAGCAGGGCCAGGAAGATGGAGGGGCAAGAGGTTCTGGCTACAACCCCTCTGAACTTTGCCTTCAACCCTGCTGCAGCCCGCAGTCTCTGAGTGGGGGGGCAGCAGCAGGAAACACAGGAGAGGCAGGCTCACTGTCCTACATGAATGTAGCTGAAGTAGTTTCTGCCGCTGTAGCTCATGGAGCTCTGGGGATGCTCCAGGCCACAGGCCGACTTTTCATGGTCACTGACTACTCTCCTGAGTGGTCCTACCCTGAGGTACGTTGAAAACCCCCCACACACACCCCCCACACACCCACACACCCGTACACACACTTTGAAAAACAATTAGATCTCGTAAAACCGATTTTCTTTTTGTTTGAAACTTATTTTAAAAATATAATTATATAAAGGTGAACAAGTAATTTCCAGTACAGCTGGCCACTCGATTCTCAGGAATTCAGGTAAACTCATATTTCTGACTAAACTAAAATTCAACTTTTTGTGTATAGGTAATTTTTTTGCAGACATACAGCATTTCTGCCTGAAACATGACTAAAATCCTTCCCCAAGTATTTACAGAAAAAGTGGTACATAGTGTGCAACTAGATCTGTGACAGCCAGGCTTAAGTTTGTTTGATATATTTATATTTACCTGATAAAATATACTGTGTAAAAATGTTTTACATCATATTTCTATAAAGGTTTTTATGTTTTTTGTTTAAACAAATATTAAACCTTTAGTATGCATGGAGATATTTCATACTAAGGGGAATAATTTTTTCAACACTTTTTATAAAATGTGCGCTCATATCTGTATACAGTGGAAACATTTAGCAATATTTACGGGCTAAGAATAATTTAGGAACTCCTGATATAGAAAAATTTGTATGATAATTAATTTGTGTAATAGTTTGACTCCTCATTTTTATAATAATGTGTAAACACAGAACATGACGGATGGCAATTTTGTCTGAAATACACATACATCAAAATCTGTTTCAATGGTTCACTGATTGAGGAGCCTAAAACTGCCTTCAAGGGTCAGTCAAGCTTCCTCTCACTCTGAACATCCACCCCCCCAAGGGTTGAATTGGCTCTAAATAGATGAAATAGCATGTACTTTATTCATAAATAACTGTGGTCAGCTTAAAATTGTCATTTTTAGTTCTACATAGTCTCCACTGAGGACAGGAAAAGCCTGTCCCCCTCACCATGGAAACTTGTGGAAACTTTTTTCCTTTTCTTCTCATTAGCTACATTTACTTAGTATATCAATTTACCATCCAACCAACATAATCTGAACAGGAGTTACTCTGCCTCAAATTTAAAATGTTAACAAACTCAGTAAACAGTCAGTAAATTAGGCTGTGAAACATAACATAATCTGTTTTTGATATTGTTTGGATCACATCGTATAGTTATAATCCCAGTCCTTGCAATAGCAATATATGTTGTCTGATGTATATCTATATGAGACAATTAAGGCAGTATATATCTTATGTATCTTATACTTTATGTATTTTTATTTTGACATGAAAATGGTGGCAGCAACCTGGCATACTTTTGTGGGATTGGATATATCAATCTGAATAATAGCATCCTCTATGAGCGCAGGGTTTAAAATATTAATTTAGCAAGAAACAGAGAGGTTATACTTTTTAAAATGAAGGACAGCAGTTTTCTCGTTTTCTAAGCTACTTAAAATATATGTTTTACCAATTTCACAGTGCTGACATTATTACACTTACGTTTTTGGTAATATCATCCTCCTGCCTCTTGAGGGCAGTGTAATATTTTATTGTCACTGCATCTTGAGCATTTTTTAAAAAAAACAACATGGTTGCTGTGAAATGATGTTGGTTGACCACATGATGGCAGTAGAGGTCAAGCACAAGGATTCACTTTTTTTTTGTCTTAGTGTAGTTCACAACTCTGCACTCTAGATGGCAGGACAACAGCAACAACATAATCTCAAGACACTCAGACCTGACTTGGCAGCTGTTTTATTAGTTCATTTCTGTCGTGTTTTACAGGGTGGAGTTAAGGTGCTGATCACTGGGCCCTGGCAAGAGGCCAATTCAAACTACAGTTGCTTATTTGACCAGATCTCAGTCCCTGCCTCTCTCATCCAACCAGGAGTGCTGCGTTGCTACTGCCCAGGTAAGACAGGAAGAATTCACATTTGAGAGGAGAGAGGTGTTATGTTGATGTGCAGGTTTGACCATCACATGACTTACAGACTACCAGAGATGTGCTGCTGGCATCATCTATTTTGCTAATGATTTTCTTGGCAATCTGTGCCTCTTGAGTGCAGTGATTATTGTGGATTGGAGGCATGAGAATCAACACCATGCTTTTTAGTGTGGTATCAGGGTTTGTGTTGATTTGTGCATAGCTTTCATATTAATGTGCAAGCAATTTGTGCGTGTATTCAGCGTTCCCTACATTCTGAAGGAAAGCATTTGTTTCTATTAATGACAATCTGACATTTCAAATACTGGCAATATGTTTCCAGTTGGTGAGCTCAAACTATTAATTGAAATTGTTTAGATGTATGAAGGCAGTCGGTGGCCTATCAAACGCTCCAAAATATGTTTCATTTGTAATTAAGTGACTTAAGTCTGGCAACATGTGGGCCACTGCAACAATTTTAATAGCATCTCATATATATATTTTTTATTTTTTTATTTTTTTACACAAGCGGTAGTGATTATATAATATATTCATTGCAATTTAATTATCTTCTCTCTCAGCTCATGACACTGGCCTGGTGACACTCCAGGTGGCTGTCAGTAACCAGATCATCTCCAACTCTGTGGTTTTTGAGTACAAGGCCCGCGCTCTTCCATCACTGCCATCATCTCAGCACGACTGGCTGTCACTGGATGGTACGTCTCCCCTGGGTTTTATTTTCACTGTGGTCATGTCTCCTCTGTTTACCGTCTTTGTTTCTTTCTCTTGCTAATTTCTGACATAATATCCCTTAATTCTCTCCCCTCTATACTGATTCTTCTGTCTCTGAATCTCCCGTGAAATCAAATGTGTTAATTTGGGGTTGTTATCTGCTGGATCATCTTGCTTTACAAATATTTTCTCTTCCTTTGCTTTCACAGTTTAAACATTCATTTGCATTAGAATTGCCAGGAGCAGTTGGATAATGGTTTACTGTCTGTAGGAGTATCCACATACAGCAACATATGCATATCCTAAAATGTCATGCATTTTTTGCAATGAAATGGGCAGTTAAGCTTGTGCATTATGTTCAATAACATTGCTAATGTTTCTGCCAGTTGCTGTGTTTGGATTTGATTCTGGCCTGAACTTGCATGTTCTTCTTAAGCAGAAGTTAGAATGAGAAGGGAAATTTTTGTTGGTCATCTTGAAACATGCTGCCTGGTTCTTTGGTGCTTAAGCAAGTAAAGTAAACGTGACGCCTTCATGTAAATGCTGCTACACTGTGAAGAGAGTGTGGGAATGGATGGAAGTGAGATCCTTCAGAGTCTCATTCTCAGAGCTGTTGAGATATACCTTTGGTAGGTTATAGAGCTGAACAGTAAGTGGACATGAGTCTTTATTGTTTACCATTGGAATGGTACTATTGATCATACAGTTTAGTAGTTTTACACAATTAGGTTGTCAAAAATTAATGATTTAAATACCAAATGAATTCAGATACCACAGTTTTAACCACAGTGCAAGGACCCATCTGGTAATAGCATTCGTTGCGACAAAGATGATCGGAGGATAAACAGTGTTAAGTTAAAATGTATCGTCTGGTGCGGATCACTTGCACATATTATTTGATGATATAAGTTTGTAAGTTTTATTTAAAGTCAGTTCTTCAAGACTCATCTCATCTCGCAAATGTTCCATTGACCACAAAGAAAACTACTGGTGAAGTAGTAGTACACGTGCAGCATCAAATTTAAAGATTAGCTTTTAGGATGATTTGAAAATAGTTTAAAAAAAAAACAAAATCTGTCTCAGATGCTCACCGCAAAAACAAAGGTGTTTGCAGTCAAACATCTACAATGTTTGACTGCAAACTGTGTGTAGCGACTGTGTGTAGGTCCTACACACATAACAAAAGATGATAAATGGCTGGTAATTATTTTACTCTGTGTAGAGCTAAATTCAAGTAAAGTCTGTGACTCAGAAGACATGCTGGGGACATTTTTGGGTGGTGTGTGGGTGAGTGGAGAAGTCATTGTATGTTTGTATGTGTGTGTGTGTGTGTGTGCTGCAAGGGAAAGAATTGCTGCAGTGCTTCAGCATTGACAGGATAAAGTAGGGCACGGTGAAGCACAGGCTCCCAGGACAGCTGCATTGCAGACGGCCCTTGAGGGAGTGGGAGTGAGTAATCCAGAGCTGGCGGCTCCTACACGGCAGAGCCCGCGGATCCTTCCGCCATTCATACCCTACTGTGGCCCATTCACAGAACCCGTTAAGGAGGAGCTAACTGTGTCAGCCCACCCTATTACCTTTCTTATTAACCCCTGCCTGCCACCTCTCGCTATTTGTTTCACGTGGACTCATATTTAAGCTAGAGTATATGCAGTGATCCACAAACATCCCCGACTGTAATGCGATTTCCGCTTGTAAAGTATGGCTTTACTCAGCTTAGTGTGTCTGGCCATCTACCGATATATCACGCGTGCCGACTGTTTGACAGTTAACGTAGGGGGGGGGGGGAAGGGGGAATTTGCGGTATTATGAAACCCGTGTGCAAGTGAAAAAGTTGAAAAGCACATAAGAAGATTTGGACATATGAATGTCAGTATGATTTGTATATGTGTTTGAAAGTGTGTGGTGTTAAGACGAACTGCTGTGGCACTAGGTGAGGCTTGTTTTAAGCCTTCCAAAGAGGCTGAAAGCTCCCAGCAAGACATACCAGCACAGTGTGAAGAGCTTTTGTAAGCTTCTTGTCTTCAGTTAGAGATTTTTTTTTTTTTTTTTTTTTGCTACAGCACCTGTGAAAGTTTCTCTGTGGATGCACGTGCTCCAAGTCGTGTCATATCTAAAGGCTTCTGCTGTCTCTAATATTGAAACGTGCCAATCACAGACGTGATGGATCGTTACTATAAATTGCTGCACATCTTGGATCTGGCAGACCTCTATGGCAAAACCGGCAGCTTCAGGACCACCGCACCGTGGACAGCCACCGTAGCGCAGAGCTCTCTTCAAAATAAATGAAGGTTGACGTTAGTTAGTTTTTTTTCTCTCCTGAAAAGCATGTTTTCCTATGTTTTGGCGAGTTCCACAACCCCATCACTTTTTTTAATAAGCAGAGCAAAAAGTGCAGCCACTCGTGCACGTGAAGTGATCGCAGTGATCATGGAAACCGCGTTAGAGCAAACGGCGCAGGGGCGAGAGAGGCGCTTAAACCGAATGACAGCCGTCGACTTCACCACTTCCCAAAGCGACGTGCTCCCACTCACGTT
Organism: Dactylopterus volitans; assembly: GCA_901007715.1. Taxonomy (NCBI): domain Eukaryota; kingdom Metazoa; phylum Chordata; class Actinopteri; order Syngnathiformes; family Dactylopteridae; genus Dactylopterus; species Dactylopterus volitans. The sequence goes on along the minus strand of CAAKHG010049937.1, from coordinate 16,223 downwards.
CGGTTAGTCGCCGTGAAAACGTAGCGGCTGCCTACGTGCGGCGGTTTGTCCGCAGCGGCGTGCTACTCGGCTTTGTGAGTTCGCTCTCCCAAGGAAGACTCGCTGTGCTATGATGTGCTAATGGCACAGCTGCCTGCCTGCCTTGATTTGTCATAATGCAGAGTGGGGGAAGGGGCGCTTTTTTCTCTGCAGCACTGCAGGTACGGAGCCATGGGCAGGACAGATATGCTGTCGGAGCCACACAGCTCTTACAGTCCAGCCACTAGAGGTCCATGTGCTTTTAGACCCCCGTGCACGACCCGAGCCAGGGGAGGTTCTGGGAACTGGCAAATAACAGCCTCGTAACGCGGCTCCCAGACTGTTACTGTTGAAGAGAGCGCGTTGATAGTACTGACTGTGCGAGCAGGCTGCGCTACGCCGGCGTGACAGCGGCCAGACCGCGTAGCTCCACACAATGCAGGAGCGGAGGAGTGGGCGTGTTCGGGTGAACACGGTAAACTACCGCAAGAGGAGCGAGCCTTGTTCGAGGGAAGGCGAAACCGAGCCGACGTATAAGTGGACTTTCCTGGGTGCGCGCGGGCAGGCGCGCGGGCGCGCGCGTCGAGCAGCAGCGCGGCCGACTAACCTGTTTGAATAACTGTAATTTCAATCGATTTTCATCAGTATTATTAACAACTACAACGACCAGGCTTTCTTTTTTTCCTTTTTTTTTTGGCAAGGTTAAAATACAACAGCGCAGAAACGCGAATTAGGGCGTCTGTTTACCGGCTGCACGTGCGCACACCGTCTCCTAGCAGCGGTGTTTGTCGTTCCACTGCAGGCTGGGATAACGGTGACTACTAGGAACACCAGGAAAAGTGTGCATGTGAGTGAGGTGAAACAAGTGAAGAGGAGGAGGAAGAAGAGGAGGAGGGGGCTATTAGAGGAAGAGGAGTAGTTAGCTCTCTCTCTCTCTCTCTCTCTCTCTCTCTCTCTCTCTCTCTCTCCTCGCATCGCTCTCTCTCTCCTCACTTTGTTCTATTGTTGACGAGTGCTGTGTTGAGGCTGAGATCCAGTCCACACTGAGGATATACATTTTTATCTTTTCCTCGGTGTAACAACGTGCAGTAGCCCGAGCTTCAGACTGTGCGCGGGTAAAACTGCAATCCTGAGTGAAATGCAGCCAATGGTTGGACTTCTTTGGGTCAGGATGCCAGTGAATGACACCTGCATTTCTTAAAAAAAAAAAAAAAAAAAAAAGACAAAAGAGGCAGTAGGATTTTTGGATTTGAGGTGGACTCTACCGATGGAAAATAAAATAGAAGGTTAGAAGTGCTAAGTTCCACCTATGGCTGTAACGCTGTGCTGTGTGTTGTGTTTGTGTTTGGGGCTGTTTTTTTGTTTGTTTGTTGTTGTTTTTTTTTAACTGTCTTGTGTATTTGTGTGTCTCGTGTGTGGGAGAAAAAAAAAGTTGAAGTTGCACGTCTCTGCGCATGCAAGTTCGTCTGATTTCTGGGATTTTGTGTGTATCTGTGTTGTGGAGGAGTTTTGGAGAAATTGCCGTTCTTGGCCACATGTTTTTCTCACCACCAAGTGTTTCATGTGACTAAGCCTCATTGCAGAGCCCCGGAGAGTTGACGTTGATAGTAGCCACCTCATGGCTCACGACTATTGATAGAGCATGCTGGAGACGTCTAAGGGCGCCTTTTCACGACGCCCTCAGGAGAAATACGTGATTTGGTATTCTGCTATTTCCAATAACAAAGGAGGTTGACGCAGAGATATTGGTCGCTGGTTTTACAACACCTTTGTCATAACCGCCCATACCGCATCACAAGGATCCATGACTCTTTCTTGACAGTTCTGGTCCGTTTGATCAACTCTATGACTGCTGCGTCGGCTCAGTCTGCTGTCCTCACACTGACAGCTGCGAGTGCTGTTCACGTGTTGTTGAAAGTCTGGAAGTTGCTCTAGCGCATTAGAGGGTTGGCGCATCCCTGAGTGCTTCTCAGGTTGCCGCGGCCGTGGCTTCGCCTGTGAAATCCGCCAATGCTTTTGCTGCATATTGCACCCAGAGCTGCCCTGCAACAGCACGAGTTCACAGAACAGTTAGCATGGGGTTGTGCACGTAGTCCAGCATGAGTTCCACCACTGAGCGTTTCAGCACCACTGGTCTGTGAACAGCGACTTCACTTCAGTCCTGTTAAGTCCTCTAACTTCCAGAGCTATTTCATCCCATTCTTAGTGACAGCATTGCAGAAACATCCACTTCATGATATACCTGTTGCATGTCAGTGAAGTTTTGAGTATTACTAATTCCCTGGAGCAGATCTATAGTAGATGCTTCGCCATATTTTAGTCTCTTAGAGACATTGTCTCAGTGAAAAATACAATTCTGGTATAAACTGGTGCAAACTGTGGTAGAAAGAGTAAGTTATCCTATTTTGTGGTCCCTTTGTTCTGAAGTGGTTTATTTAGTATAGCTGGCGGCAATAGGAACAGTATAACAGCAGAAAACCATCTATCACGCTGTAGTAGTAGTAGTAGTATTTGTAGCATTTATAGTAGTCCCATGCGTAAGTGGCAGGAATAACAAAATGAATATTGACAATATAATTTTAGCAAGACATTTGTCCCCTCTGCCATAATGTCCTCCAAACAGAATATTCCATTGATCACTGTCTATCTGTCTGTATCAATATCAAGCAGTTTGTTTGTTTGTTGTTGTTGTTTTTTGTTTGTTTGTTTTTTGTAGTAGCAGAGATATTATGCTGCTACAAACACAAATAGTAAATAACAACATGGCTGGTTGTTGGAATATGCTTCTGACTGCAGCAGTCATTTGTAATCTATTCTTTTGGTCTTAATAAGAGAAGCCATAGTTCTAGTAACAGTAAGGTTCATGGAAATGCTTGCACCAGGAGGTGATGGATCATCTCAGACTGCAGGGTTTAAAGAGACAGTAACATTTGTAAAGGAGCACATCACACATTTGGGGAGAACACATCATTTCTGTGTTTTCATATGCATCGGATCAAGTTTCCCAACTCCTGGAATGACTTCTACCATGACAGCATCATTGATATTGATATTTCTGCCATGAATTCTTTAATTTTGTACAGGAAATATTAATTTCTTACAGTGGTGGCACTTTATTAACTATTTATAGTTTGTTATGTGACCCTATAAAAAGCACTCATTGAAGCCTTTGCGAACTGTGGCCAATTGTACAGTATATTGACAGTAGCAATTCTTTTATGTTTCATGTTTCATTTACTCGGCTTCCTGCTTTGGAAACTTCAATCACTGTTCATGCGATACAGTGGTTTCCCTCTGTGTTGTCATAAGCGCAGCTTAAATTAAGTGGGCAATAGCTCCGAATATAGATTTTTCCATAATTCACCATCAGACATGACTCTGTCAGCTGCTAAGACTCAGGTTTCTGTCTCTGTTCACTTCCCTGTCTGTCCTCAGGTAGAAATTACAACAACTGCTACCATATGCTGTAGATGTTACAGAATATGACTTATAACTTATTGTAGAATATGACTCACAGAGCATCTCAGTGACAGAAGACTGAAATATGATTTTAAGTACCATGTTGATAAAAGGATTGTGAGAAAAAGAGAACAGCCTGAGCATTCTGCGAATGCATGTTGATTAACTGTGTTGTCTTACTTTAAATGGAGAGCTTTGGAGACATTCTGTCTCCTGAGCCACTGTGATTTATATCAGATTGATTCATCTTTGAAATTACTTCCCCACTCAGCTCCAGTTGTATATGCCTATGCAAATCAGAAACTAATGATATGCACTTGTTACTGTATCAAATGAAAAACCTATAAAAAACTTGCCTCCCTAGACAACATGCCAATGCTGTATCACTGTATTAGTGTAATTGCCAATGACAGTAAATCCCTGTGGTATTCATTCTTGGCATTTTACCTTCTATGTGACACAGTGCATCTATTCAGCTCTCAGACTGCACTCACATTGACCTATACAGCTGGACAAATGCCAGCAGGTTAAAAGCCGCTTCATCTGTGTGGCATAACAGAAAAGCATCACTCAAGCAACATGACTTTTGTTAGCTGTTGTTAAACGTCTGTATATGATTGAGAAAATATTATTTCCACCAGTGTGGAAGTAGTGGGTAGACAGCATTGGATAACGGGACATAATGTCTCTTCATGGTGCAGTTTTCCCACCTGTTGCTATAGTAATTTGAGAATATGCTTGAAAAGAGTTGACCACTAATGCCTTGTGGCTTGAAACTGATTGTCTCATGTGTATGCAAGATTTCTGCTGAGTGCATGTTGTGGGCAAAGTGATCATCCAAATTCAAGATATGGTCCTTTAGCAAGGAAAAGAGAACAGAAGAAGTAAACCGTTCGCAGCTTTGCAAAAGGAAAAACTACATCTGGATAGCACTGCCGTGGCCAGCTTATTTGAATTTGATGTTTCTACATAGAGGTTGCGTGTTCCTCTTTTGTCCGGTTTCCTCTGACGTTGTAAGACTTGCATGTTCAATAAATTGGAAACTCCAAATACTAATTGGATGAATGCACTTGTCCATATGTGTGTGTTCGCTGTGTGACAAATTAAGAAACTGTCCAGTGCCCTGCCCTGTAACTCTGAGCAGAACTAAGAGCAGATGGATGAGGGATGTATAATAAAAAAAAAAAACTACAGAAGAAAGGTATCTGTATGGCAGACAATGATATTCCTCAAATTTAAACTTTCTGTTTTTACTTGAAGTAAAAAAGAAAAAGAAGAGTAAAAAGAATATTTAAAAAAAAAAAAAAAAAAACATCACAGAGAAGAAAACAGTCATCCCAGTATGTCAAAGTAAGGTGAACTCACAGCCACATGTACCAGCTGTGAGGGCTGCCGCCAGATGGCCTGGACCCCTTCCTCTGCATGGTCACAAATACCAGCCCTTGTCAGTCAGCTAATATAGAGACCCAAAGGGAGGCTGGCCAGAGTGATAATGAGGTCAGGATTAAACTTGACTTGTGTGAACACAACCAGAAGTTCAGACGTGAGGATTAAAGATGTGTTTCTATACTTTATCAGAGGTTCCCTGTGTGAATTAAGCCCATTTAGGATAAAGGTTAAGTGTCCCTTCTGAGTCTGAATAAAGAGGACCTATTCACTGATTAAAAATATGTCTTTGTATATATTCTTTTTTCAATGCCCAGACTACAAGATGACCTGTGGCTTGCGAGCTATCTTTGGCAGCTTTGTGTTGGTATTGTGCTTACCAAACTTCCCACAATTGACCTAAATGCTTTACCGGTAAAAGACGTCAGTGTCTTCTCACAAGCGCCCACTTTTCAGTAAGATAACCTGGCTCCAGTAGTTCTTTTGCTTTCATCCTTGGCATGTCCAAGTAGGGACATACAAGCAGTTTTTCACTGCCCCTGAGCCTAACCCAATCACTGAATTCTCTAATCTAGCTTGGTATGTTCTCCCCCTCCTGCTTTTCTCTCCTTTCCTCCTTTTCCCTCTCCACCATGCTCCCCGATCCTCTCATCTCAGCTCACCCTTGTCCTGTCCTTACCTGTAATCTCTCCTGCTGCCTTTTTCCTCCCTTTTGCCTGTACCACTTCCACTGTGCTTCACTGAGTGTCAATAAACACCACTGTCCTTCCCCCCTTTAGCTGTCTGTATATCAATCTGGTTTATGAAGTCTTGCTGTCATGTCTCAGAGATGAGACAAATTTCATGAGGCACAGCTGTTGCCTTGTGTGGAATGAAACCAGTGCATATCTTATACAGCACTCTGCTTTTAGGTTGCAAACAGTCATCAGATGCTTCAGAACACTGCTGACTGCAGAGATCAGGCATTAGTTTCATCATGCAAAAAGTATGCTACTCAGCTCCTGCTCTGGGTCTTATGCAGCACTGCCTTCCCTTCTGACTATCCATTTTCTAAATCTAAATTATGGGACTAGGTGATAGGCCAGTGTCTATAGTGAGCCACAAAGTCAACACCAGTAATTTGCTATAATGAGTATTTCTCCTAAGGCAAGCAAGTAAATTATTCTTTTTGTTAGTGTTCATAAAAGTTAATGTCCTCTTGTTGCAGAATATCACGTGGATGTTTTTCTCACATTTCCAACATTAAAACACCTGAGGTGTGATATTTTCTCAGCCTCTCCGGGCGTTCACCCCAGGGTTGAGAGGCTTTCCTCTCGCATCGAAGGAGAGAAAGGTCAGGAAACTATACCATGTTTTCACTTCGAATTGAAGCACACTATAAGGATTGTGTAATGGGCTGTCAAGACAACATGTTTCACTCTCAACTCACTGTTTACTGTTTTCTTAGAAATCTCTCTCACAAGAAAACACACCAGAGATGAGTTGAGGTAGATTTGAAGAACTGATGGAGCGTTAAAATCACTGCAGGTTTTAAAGTATTTATATTCAAAGGTTAATAAGAGTCCAAGTTCTGAAGGGGGACAGAGCTTTGCAACCATGGAGAAAGTGTCAAATAAAGTTTGTCAGCTAGTAAGCTAGTTGGTTAGTTTTCACCCAGCAGTTTGATGCGCAACACAATTTTTATCACTTTGCCCAAAGTTGTGAATGATACAGAAAGATCCCTTGTGTAACATCCTGATTTTGATAACCCGTCTATTGAGGTAACTAGCACACTGATCTGTTACCTCCAGGGTGGAGCTAGACACAATGCAGTCCCTTGATTGATCAAAGAAGTAATCACTTCCATCCCACAGGGGGAATTAAGGATTCCAAAAGGCTGTTTTGATATTTCATAAGTGTCAAGCGGAAAGAGTCCAGGCTGGGGTTTTTTTTTTTGGCCCTTTGTTTACTGTGTCGAGTTCTTCTTCTTCTTTGGATATATTGGTGTGTTAGATATGAGGGCATGCTTCTTATGTGGCTGATGTGTCTTTCATTGTCCAACTGTGTATGGCCAGTGGTGGAAAGTTAAACCAGATCCAGGGTTTACTGCTCTAATGTGTAACATACTGAACCATTGAGTTCAGTTCAGACTGCATGATGGAAGTGACCAGTTAGTTAGTTAGCTAGTTAGTTGGTTAGTTGGTTAGTTAGTGTTGCAAACATACTGAATAATGGTCTGCACCCACTTGCATTTTAAAATAGCATATTAAAGTCTGCCCTAAATGTGTGAGAGTGACTGCTGCCACACATCGTCATAAGGGAGTAAACCAGAGAGTGGGAGGGCGTTCACGATGTCACTGTGTTGTTGCAGTTCTGTTTGGCTGCTCACCTTCCATGTCTCCTCCCTCTACCCTCCCACTCTTCTCTACCCCCATCCTCCCTCTGCAGTGGACGTGCATCGCATTTGGAGCAGCAGGCAGCAGGTGGAGATGACATCATCTGCACTGCAGCACACTGCAGCACTGGGTCTGAACAAAGACATGTCAGGCTGCCGCTAACTGTCCTGTCTCTTTCCCTATATCTCTCCATCCACCCTCCCTTCCTTACCTTCCCCTCCCCAGCACCTCCCCACGAAACAACAGCAGAAGAGTGAGAACATACTCTTGCGCTGAGACAGGTTGTAGTGCTGTGACCTATCGCAACCCCCTTAACCTCCCTCCACATGCAAGCATTCAGTCTCAGCTAGGTTTTCAACTCCCATTAGTTGCCATGTGGTTAGTTAAAGATGGAGCCCACACAGGAAAACATACTGCAGAGTCCAAGCATCATTTCTAGGTTAGGATTGATAGTGATCCTCTGATCTTACAACATACATAAGGATAGGTAAAAGGTAAAATGACAAAGACCTCACTGTTGTCCTCCATTATTCACAGAGCATCATGTTGTCAATGAGGGCAGCAATTTACTGCCTACTCACATTATGTTCCTCTGTGTAATGTTAGCGGTTATTTGACCTCTTTTACGGTGGCTTATAGAAGGACCAACTGGGACGTTAGCCCTCTGCAGCACTCCTGAGCTGTGACTGGCAACATATTGCAAAGCGCAAATGTCACCAGGTCGTGCTGTGAAGGCTCCCTACTTTGAGTCAGCCATCAGGTCCCTATCTATTGCATCAACACTAAGAAAAGAGAGTAGGCTAAGTACACATAAAGCCACAGCAAGGAAGATTTATAGATTTTTTTTCACCTCATTGTTTGCCTTTCTCTCTTTTTTTTGCTGGTGTACAGAGTCCTTCTCCTCCCCTTCATCAATAAGCCAATAGCATGCAGGCAGACCATACACACACAGCCATGCTCCTGTCGCCTAGTTACCGCTCAGCAGCAGGTTGCCACAGAAACGGCCTCATAGTGGCTAAATGGGGAATGCTAATGCAGTCTTCTATACTCCCTGCTGCAGTGGGCTCTCGGTGCCCATCCCATTCCACTGTCTATACACACAGAGTTGTATCTGTGTGTGTGTGTGTGTGTGTGTGTGTGTGTGTGTGCGTGCGTGCGTGCGTGCGTGCGTGCGTGCGTGCACATATATGTGTTTGCGGGGGGTATTCCTGAATGCCTCAGTGAGCCTTTTGTCTTATATTGCTGCATTAACTTCACGTCAGGTCAAAACCTTCCTAGCAGTTTTGTAGTCGGTTGCATCCCTGTGTGTTTGTTTTACTGATTAAAAAAAAAAACTATGTATTTGCAAGTCTCTAGAAGTCACTTGCTCTGCTCTGTACTCACTTATGTCTTAAATAATGCAACCTGTTCTATATTTCTGAGAGGGAAAATGGCTTTTCTTGAGAGAACTTGTAAAACTACTCACTGATGTTGGGTTCAAATCAGTTGTTGCCTCTTAAGCAGCATGTTAACACTTTGGCACCTCCATCCTAATGTATGGAAAGCTGAGTTTTCAAGGACTCCCAGTAGGCACAAGTTGTGATTTATTCTGCACTGTCGCTTCATAGTCCTCCTAATGTGACTGCTTATAGGGGTATGGGGGGGGGGGGCTGGGATTCCATAGCCATAATAGGTTGTACTTAATCAGCTGAAGAGGGCCTTCAGCTGTGCTCTCCTTCCAAAGCATGTTTAACGTGCCCCCACTCACTGTTAAAGTAAGTCCGTGTTTGAGTGGTGCAGGAGGCAGCTGGAGTTAAATGATTGGAGCCATTAGCAGATGATTGATGGACTGTTATGTTTATTTTAGTAAAGCAGATTTTTTTTTGATGAAGTTAATGATATGCACTTTTTTACTCTGTCACCTTAAGATGAATGTTGATTGTGAGGGTTTCGTATATCATAGTGGATATGCCAGAAACACACTTGCACTAGGCATTTGTTCTTAAATCATTTATTGTATGTCTTATGATGTTAAGCCCTTTGTCACTGTGATAATCCCACTGCTGCTCTGAACATATTTGGCGTAGCTCGGTGCATACTGTATGATTATTCGTTTTGTTTGTACTGGCAACAGCGAAGACATTCTTTTTTGCCACACTGGATGTAACTTGTTCTGACTTGTGCTCCTCTACTGTGTCCCACTGTTTGCTCAGATAACCAGTTCAGAATGTCTATCCTGGAGCGCTTGGAGCAGATGGAGAGGAGGATGGCGGAGATGGCCAGCCACCAGCAACAGAACAGCGCAGGGAGTGGCGGAGCTGGGGGAGGAACAGGAGGGACTGGGGGTGGAGGAGGAGGAGGGGCAGCAAGCAGCGGAGGTGGAGCAGGAGGGAACAACAGCCAGTCACAGGTAAAAAGCCACATCAGGCAACTCATATGTTGCAGTAAGCGCTAAGTCAGCCAGTGTGCATGTGACAATATGCAGCACGCTCACTGTGCTTTGTCTTGATCTATTTGCAAAAGCACTGGCAAAGGCACCATATGACAGTTTCTTGGTGTCGTTAAAGACAAATGTGCGGCAATCAATATCAATACGGTCTTTTGTTTATGTAAGTGTGTGTCCGGCCAGGCACAGGCCAGTAGCTCTTTTGAGAGCCGTGTCGTGGTGGTCTGTGAGAAGATGATGAGCAGAGCGTGCTGGGCCAAGTCCAAGCATTTAATCCACTCCAAGACCTTCAGAGGCATGACGCTCCTTCACCTGGCTGCTGGCCAAGGCTACGCCACCCTCATACAGACACTCATCAAGTGGCGGTAAGAACAAAAACACTCAAGATGTAATGGTGCTTTGGTTTCTAATTGGTGTGCACTACACTAAGTAGAAGCAACATGAGAATTGTTTTCTCTTTTCTATCCAGCACCAAGCATGCTGATAGCATTGATTTGGAGTTAGAAGTGGACCCTCTCAATGTGGATCATTTCTCTTGTACGCCTCTGGTAAGAGAAGCAAAGATGATAAAAGTTTGTGTGATCAGTTGTGAGGGAAAGTGTTATTAATATAGATTGGTAAGTCTGTCCCTCTTTGCTAACCTTTCTTAACTGTCTGATTTCCATCTAGATGTGGGCATGTGCACTAGGTCACCTGGAGGCAGCAGTGGTCCTGTATAAATGGGACAGACGGGCGCTAGCAATCCCAGATTCTCTGGGCCGCCTACCTCTGTCAATTGCCCGCTCCCGTGGCCATACCAAATTGGCCGAATGTCTGGAGCAGCTACAGAGGGAAGAGCAGCAACCCCCAGCCGCTTTACCACCCACAACTCGCATGTCTTTCCCTCCAGCCCCCGACGCCTCCACCACAGACAGCTGGATGGTCAGCTGGGCAAATGACAGTGTTGTAGCACCCAGCAGCAAGAAAGGATTACCTGCCGCCACTACAACCACATCCAGCACCACCAGCCTCAATCCAGGCCAGTAGTTCTCGCTTGTGCATGCCTATTGGTTTTGGTGGAAACATCAGGCACTGTCAGCAAGAATCCTGCAGGAAAGTCTTTTTTTACTGTATTGTGCAGCCATTTGTTACCTGTTATGTTTTTTTGCAGACTTGAGAAGGCCCAGGTCAGAGCCATCCAACTACTACAGCAGCGAGGGCCAGAGAGACCTCCCACTAGCTAAAAAGCATAAACCGAACCCAGAACTTTTTCAGGCACGGCCTGACAAGTCAGTGTCTGTTCCCCTGAGCCTGGAGCAGCAGCAGCTCCATAAACTGTCCTCAAGCCCCAAGAGCCTGTCATCAGAGGGCCTCAGCTCAGACAAGAGCCTGTCTACAGGAAGCAGCACAGGGACAGGCAGGTGGACCTCCAGAGAGAGTTTCTCCAGCAGCGCCTTGGCGAGAAAGGGTTTGGGGGTCGGTGGAAGCAGCAGCCTGGGGAAGGAGAAACTTGTCAACCGGTTACGCCAGCGGGAACAGCTCGGCATGCTGGTGATGGCAGACAGAGAAATGGCTGATGCAGAACTACTATCCTATCGGGAGGATCTGGAGAATCAGGACTGTCTCTCACAAATGGATGACCTGCAGGTGAGAATTAGAAAAGTTTACCCAGGGGGTCAAATTAATTTGTGCCAGAAATTACATGACTTGTCTCTTTGCCACAAGATAAAGAAAGCTTCACTCACGGGAACAGAAAAATTCGGGGAAAATGTAAAAATTCTGAAACCTTTGCTCTTACGTTATCAGATGGAGAACAGGGTATATATATTTCAGTGAAGCCACAATCATTAGTGAGGAAAGCATGGCAAGATGAGGTTCAAATTTGACATGACAGTGCAATGCTACCTCTGATACAGTAAGCGCAGCTTCTGCACTGGGTAGGTGGAATACATCAGGCACCTGGCACTTTGTTGATGACCATCACTGCATTATAAACTCTCTGTATTGATCCACTTACATTGGCAAGCTATTCTCTCAGCCATCCATCTCAGTCTAACTACTCCTGCAACAGATGAAGTCCCGGATAAGGAAATTAGTCTTCAACAATGTCCCTGTCTTCATTATTGCCCTCCCCATTGCCATTTTATCACAGAGCCAAGAAATTAAACCTCCGTGCCTTGCAATGTACAATCCTCAAAATAGGCAGTATCTTTATCTGAATAAGTGGCTCCTCTCCTTTCCTCAGTCACCTCTGTTTGCCTCACTATGCAGGTGAATATGATGACTCTGGCAGAGCACATCATTGAAGCTACACCAGAGAGAATCAAAAGAGAGAACTTCACTGCTGCAGACTCTGTGCCCTTAGACACATCAGGGGTCAACAACACCATGAACTGGCTGGCCAACTACTTGGGAGATGTGGAACAGCTGCCGAGTATCATACACTTACGGTAAGCAGTATCAAAGGCCATAAGAGAATAAGCGGTATTCATATTCCCATAAAATATAAAGGTCTGTGTACAGTATGTCACCCTCCTTGCTGAATATGCATTCCTACAATGTAAACTGAACATACTGTACGTACAGAGCTCGAAAATTAAGTGAAAAATATCTGTTCTGTTCTTCCCTCAGATCTCTGTATAATGAACCCTTGACCCCATCATCCAATCCCAGCCTCAGTCCTGGGGGATCTCCGCTGAGAGAGGGGTCCATGGAGAGGTCTACGCTTCCATCACCAGCTGACTGGAGTGAGTTCATCAATGCCTCCAACAGCAAGGTGGAACGAGACCTGGCCCAACTGACTCTGTCAGATCCAGAGCAGAGAGAGCTGTATGAAGCCGCCCGCCTAGTCCAGACTGCCTTCCGCAAGTACAAGGTACAGGCCTGGCACTCAGGTGCCATATGCTGTGTGTGCTGCAGCCCACAGTGACAAGTATGTACTGTTAGGCCTGGTGTAATTTGATGGTTTTGTTTTTGGACTTCAGAGAGATGTTGAAGGGTATGAATTTTATTTGCTCTGAGTTTCAAGTCTGGAGCTCTCATTTTTGCAGTAAATTTCAGGGTTGCCAACAAGGTGCTACAGCTCATCAGAATTTATGGTGTGGGAATGTATCTGTTTCTCTCTCTGTCTCATTCTCTGTTCCTCTGCTAATATACACGTCACAACATAAACAAAAAATACACAAATATGCCCCTGTGGTTTCAGCATGGGAACATGGCTTGAGCAGAGCATGGCCTTGCTTAAAAGAACGACTGCACTGTCCCCTATACTCCCGCTCACATTAGACTGGATTAAGCTGATTTTCTCCTCCTCTCTATTTGTCTGTCCCCTCTCTGTCTCATAATTAGGTGTATGGAGCCTGCCGCTGCCTGTTTTTAACTAGCTCTCCTCACACTAGTCCCTTTGCCCGGCCCGTTCCCATGCCTCAGCTCGCATCCCCTCCCCAGCTACTTTAATGAGTTTTGATATGACAAACTGTTCACTGTTCTTTACATATTGTTCCTATCTCTATCTACAAGCTTATACTTAGGTGGACCTTTGGCTCTCTGTCATTCAGCAGTTCACCTCCACCCTCCAACTGTCCACCTGGGGTCGAAACATGCAAGTGCGGCATTCACATGCAAGCCATGAGGAGGCCTCAGGGAGACTTGACAGAGCCTTTGTGGCAAAATGTAGGTTTGACTTTGGCCTCTGACCTATCCCACTCTACTCTCCTACAGGGACGGCCACTCCGAGAGCAACAGGAAGTAGCTGCTGCTGTTATTCAACGTTGTTACAAGAAATACAAACAGGTAGGCGTAAAAAAGCATCTGAGCTTTCCCGATATGGTTACATCTAGGCGTGCTTAGTGTTATAGGAGGGAGATATCTACATTTGTTTCATAATCTAAATGCTCATATACAGTGTGCGATATGTGTTACAAAGCTGAGTCTAGTTAACGTTGCATCATTTTAGTGCATCATTCACAGCCTTTTCCTTTCTTCTGTTTCCAAGCTAACATGGATAGCCTTGAAGGTAAAACTTTAACTGGCAAACATCAGGCTGTCTTCTTCTACAACGGCGTGAACTCAAAGGACTACCACAGCAGCCACACACAATAAAGCATGTCGATCTGTTTCGTTCCGATTCACAGTATGCACTTTATAAGAAGATGACGCAGGCCGCCATCCTTATCCAGAGTAAATTCCGCAGCTACCACGAACAGAAGAAGTTCCAGCAGAGCAGGAGGGCCGCGGTGCTCATTCAGCAATATTACCGCAGCTACAAAGAGTTTGGCCGATTGAAGCCCCACCACAGAGGAGCAGCCGCTGCCCTGGTGCAGCACAAATTGAGGTTAGCCACATATTAAGCATAGATATTGGAATATAGTATTAAGTCTGCAGTAGACAGCAGGACAATGAAGAGAGCACTTTGTGATAACTTTGGTCTTGCTGTGGTAATAGACTAGATTTTTTTCCAGTTTAACTTATCATTATGACATGAATATGTCCAATTCATCCTGGTTTGCATATAGGTCCTGATTCATTTTGTGGCGGATGGTGGTAGCTATGGGAAACATTGCATTCAGGAACATGCTGTAAATTTCATTTGCAACATTACAAGAAAACCCTTGTCTATTGCCATTTTAAGTGGACACACATTTACAGGCGTGGGAACGCTGAAGTATAAGAATTTGGTGTAAAAAATTTATACCATATCCTGTAAAAAAAAAATCATATTACATTTTCACTAACAGGTGACATTCAGAATCATGTTAGTGGAGATGTCGGCCATTTTTCAAGTTTTGCTCCACTGGTGTTAGCTCTTAGCTGGCCGATAAAATGCTCTTCTGTGTCTGTGTGTTTTTTATAGAGGTAATCTGCTCACAAAGCGGCAGGATCAAGCTGCCAGGAAGATCATGAGGTTCCTTCGTCGCTGCCGCCACAGGTAGACCCCCCCCACACTGACACACACATTCATAAACACACACACACGGCCTTACATAGGCTTGATCAAACCTCACTCATGGTCTAATTAAATAGTCTCTAATTAACACGGTAAAAATTACTGTTATTTTCATATTCTTGTCCACCTCACATCGATATTTAATCAGGTGTTATTGTGTTAGATTTATTTTTGCTGGAACAATTGGGTGGTTAGAATTGTCTCCGCTACCTGAGCGCCACTCCCTTCCCCCTCACTGTATTTGGCCCCCACCTGTCCTCCTCGCCCCCTCCTCCACAGTGCCTACTGTGTGCTAATAGCTGTCTGGTATTGTTTTGCTGTTTATGCCAAGCCCCTTGATGGACCATAGACTGTTCAAGCGGGTGAGTGCAGCCTCAGCAACTCAGTTCGTGTTTCTTTCTCTATCTATCTATCTATCTATCTATCTATCTATCTATCTATCTATCTATCTATCTATCTATCTATCTATCTATCTATCTATCTATCTATCTATCTATCTATCTATCTATCTATCTATCTATCTATCTATCTATCTCTTTCACTGTCTCTCTCTTTGCCTTTCTCCCTATCTATGCAATATGATCTTTCGCCTTTAACTCTTTTATCTGTCACTCACTCTTTGGTAATACAGTTATCTCCCCCTGAGTTCTCTGCCTTTGCATTCTCTCCCCTCTTCCCTTCCTTTTCGCTCTCTCTTCCCCCCTCCCACTCCACTTCCACCCTTCCTCTTCCTCATCACTGTTGCTTGATGCCTGCTTGCATGAAGGCTGCCAACTGGAGCCACAGGTGTACTGAGAAGCTCAGATTTAGAGCGAAACCTAATCTCAAACTAACAAAATGCTTATGACTGACAGTATCACTGCAACACTTAACAGGCACTTCTTCTCTGACTCTCCTTATCTCTGTCTTCCTCTCCTTGGAAATTTGTTTTGGTTTCTTGATTGTTTTTGTTTTGTTTCAGTTTTGTGTGGTTATGCCAGATAGCCAGTATGAGAGAACGGGAAGGCTTTTTCTCAGTCATGTTTTATTCTGCTGCATGTCAAGTGGTGACAACTTTGGGCCTTGCTCTTCAACCTATAGGCATGCTATGGGTCTGCTGTTTTCTGAAAGTAGTTGTCTGTCTGTTTGATTGGCTGTGTGTCCTGTTCTAGCCACTCGACAGACCGCGGAAGGGACGTAACCTCTCTTATTTCCATTTCCGGAAACTGTGTCAAAGTATTCAGTGTGATCTGGTTCGTCCAAAGAAAACAAATTAAAACCACATAATACACTTGAATAGAAAAAAAAAGATCATATACTCAATGTACAGATCGTATCCAACTGTCTTAAAATAGGACACCATGCTTTTAGAACAGGTAAGATTGATGTTGCAACCATTTCTTTCTTTTTTTTTTCTTTTTTGTTATTGCAACCACTTCTGATGGCAGGCTTGTCTGCTATACTGTGATATAGGTTAGGAAACTGTGATAGCATGTAGGTCACAGGGAAAAAAAACAATAGGGGCCTCCACCCAGTGGGCTTTAATGGATTCATACCTCCAGGGAGAACTCCAGCTCAGCAAAAGAGGATGCAGCATGCACGCACACACACACACACACACACGCAGACCTCTATGAAGCAAATGGTGGCAAGTATA